>PVJO010000888.1:0-114893 GCA_004026905.1 Hystrix cristata
CCAAATGGGAAAGGAAACAAGGGGGGGGGGCAGAACAGAGGACAAGAGAAATAAGAAATGGAAGGAAAAAATGGAAACAAAGCTTTTGTAAATAGGGACGGAGGAGGGGGTGAGGGGAGGGGAATGGGAAAAAAAGAAGCAACAAGCTATGTCATGTACAGGTACAAACCCCCTATGATGAATGCTATCACCATGTACATCTAAAATGTACTTGGGCTGGGGATTTAGTTCAGTGGTTAGAGTGCTTGCCTTGCAAGCACAAGGCCCTGAGTTCGATCCCCAGTACCAAAAAAAAAAAAAAGTACCACTAAAAAAATAAAACAAAACAAAAAAAACTACCAGCAAATATCTGGTGTCTGACAATTGGGCATGTGAGCTACTACCAGAAGCTAACAGAGTGTAACACCTAGGGGTCCTGGACCTCACAGCATCCCTGCCTGGTCCATACTGTGCCACCCTCACTTGCCACTCAGCCTCGGGAAGTTGCTCAGCTTCTCTGAACCTTACTTTCCTCATCTATAGAATGGGTATATACTAGTTCCTGACTCACAGAGTTATTGAAGGGATTGAGGTAAGGCTTAGCACAAAGTGTGTGACAACTGTGTAAGGAGTCAATAAATGCATCAACAGGATTAAAGCTACTATCCACCCACATCACTGTGTAAAACAGGGACTTCCAGCCAGAAGCCACAGCAGCTGTCTCACCATTACAGAAGAGAAACAAAGTCTACAGTGGAATCAGGGTTGTAAGCACTTGACCTCACTCTATCACGTAACACATGGGGGATCTCAGGCAAATCCCTTTCATTTGCGTCTCATCCCTAACATGGAGATCATTATTCTTACCCTGGGGGATCATGGGGTACTTGTGAGAATTAAATGAATTTGCTTTGAAATCTACAAAACAATATCAAAGCCTAAAGTGTAAATATAATTATTAACACTACATATTCACTATTCTATATAATGAGCAGATGACATACCAAGTAACATTTAAAAAAAAATATAACCACCTAAGAAATAAAAGGCATCTATTCTAACTTCAAGATATTTATCTGATCCAGGAATAAGCCCACCAGTATCATGAACACAGCCAAGTTGTTTTTTAGCTTAAATAATCAAAATATAGCCCCAGAACAAGTTGACTAAGATTATGTTGAGCTGTAAACTGTAGCTTATCTCTTAAAAAGAAATCAAATCCACACAATGAATTGCTTTTTATAAATGTGGTCTGGAACTCTACAATATAAAAATACAACTAGCAAGAGAGAATATTTTTAAAAGTTCTAAATGATGAAATTTAAAGCATTTTAGAATAATTTGATTTGCTTCCTACTTAAGCAACATTTTAAGTAAATGTTCATTCTGATAAAACTTTTTATACAAATCAAGAAGTCCACACATAGCACGCACACACTCCTTGCATTGCTAGTCTCACATCATTTCCAGCTCAGTCAACCTCTGTGAAACTAGTAAAGGAAAATAAACCAGGTTGCTACTGTGGCGAGGACCACACAACTTTATAATGGAACTGTTCCAAGGCTTGACGTTCCATTTGAAAATCACTAACAAAACCTTTGGAAATGTGAAGGAAAAAAACCAGCCAAGGAATTGAAGGCCTGGCAAGTCTTGAAGCCCATACTTATCCACACTCATGAAAAGTAATCACAAGTCAAGTCTGGTTTGCTCTTTTTCTCTGCATTTTCTTCAAAGCAATCCACAAACAAAATTACTGTTTCTTTTTTCAGTGAAAAAAGGAAAAGATGAAGGAGACAGACTCTGTATAAACAAAATGGAAGAAAAAAACCATTTCTGCCACTATGTAAGAAAACCTACAACAGTCCTTAACTAATCCACACTGAAATCTGTTGGTTTAGCACTGAGTAATTTAAATGTGTTCCTTTATGCATAAGAAACAAACACCACATTCTAATATTAGCCAAGACAAGGAAGGCCACCTACTTAGATAGCTGTAGATTCATTTTTAAATGGTAGGTAATAGCAGCCTTAAAGGTTTCCAAGTTGAAAAAGATTTCCAGAAACCAAGTCCCTTAATATTCTCCAAACCTCAGATTAGTGATGTTTCCTTACTTTCTATAATAAAATACACACCTATATTTTGCTTACTTAAAGAAGCATTTGCAGCTGCATCCACATAATACAGAAGGCAGATGGTTCTTGACTACTATGATCTTGGAAGACAAGTGAAAAAAATCAATTAGGCATTTGGCAAAACTCTACAAACAGCATGATAAGCTCATTAACATGCAAATAACCTACAATGTCAAATATAAAATTGTTGTATTAATCTCAGAGAGAGAGGAGAACTGGGGTTTGAATGGAGGATTCCAGGGCTGCTGCTGGCTGTGAAGAGAGCTGGTGACGGGGCCCCAGCAGAGGGAGGCAGTGACACTGGCACAGAGGGAAGTGGGCACAGCAGTGGAGAGGCCTTGGAGGAGCAAGCTCTCCCAGCACAGGTCAGAGTGACACAGCTTCATACGGATCAGTGAATCGGTCTTGCCATAAGTTGTCAGTGAATATTCCCTGTATATGGAGATGCTGGACTTAGAAGATACATAATCGTTATAAAGATTTATAATGTAATTCTAAATACAGGCAAAGAACCCCTCCTCAGAATCCTACTAAGCCAAGCCCCACCTCTTATGTGACTCTTTGTCCAATTATACAAGTTTTCTCAATGAGGCATCTAGCCCCTTCCAAGTCAGAAGTAATTACATTCTAAAGAGTTAATTACAAAGCAAGACAAATTTAAAGTAGATTTTGAGTAAGAATAAAGGCAAAAAACAATGGTTATTCTGTCAGTTACATTCTTTTTCGTCTTCATCCCAAAACTACAAATGAAATAAAAAATAAAAAGCAAGAGGGGTTAGGGATCTAGCTCAGTGGTAGAGCGTTTGCCTAGCAAGGGCAAGGCCCTGAGTTTGATCCCCAGCACCACCTCCCCAAAACAGCAATAGTAATTTTTTGGGTGGGGTGCTGGGGCTTGAACTCAGGGCCATGCAATTGCTAGGCAAATGCTCCTTCACTTGAGCTAAATCCCCAATCCCAGTAATAGTAATTAACTGAGACGCATATGGTTAGAAACATTCTGAGTACACATATGAATGATGTGCTCTATCCTTATTAAAACAGACATGGATTCCATGATTCGCAAGTAGTAGCCCATTTTCATAAAAAAAACCTCTGAGGCTGGGTACACAAAGAAAAGAATTTAGTTTACAGTGGGGGAGGCTGGAAGCCCAAAGAGCATGACATAGGCTATGGTGAGGGTCCCCTTGATTGTGTCATCTCATGGCAGATGGTACCTGTGGCAGGGAGGGGTACAGTTTGCAAAAGAGAAAGAGATCACATAGCAGAGAGAGGAAACCAGAGCAATAGCCTGGGACAAACTGGGGTGCCCATGAGAACTATATTAATCTGTTCAGAGGGCATGACCCTAAATGATCTAAAGACTTCCCAGTAGGCCCAACTTTTAAAGACCTACCACCTCTTAACCTCACTGGGGGCCAAGCTTCCAACGCACACACTCTTGAAGGACATACTCAAACCATATCCAAACTATAGCAGCACGGAATCACATATGAAAGATGACAATTTATAGTGTTTGTCAAAAGCCATGTATTAAAATGCAGATGGGTTCAGAATATGTCAAACTACAAAGAAATACCAGTTAAATTAGTAAAAGGAATCAGGACTATGAAACCCCATGGGTCCTCATTAAATTTACAAGAGGACACTGACAGCTTTGCTTGATAGATACTTCATTTATAAAAGGACATCATGAAAATGTTCTGAAGATGTAAAGAGGAAAGACAGTTAATTAAATCCGCATGATTATGGGTAAACTTCACTCTACATTTTATATGCTCACTTGTAAAAAACTTGGAGGAGTCAACAAAAGTTTGATTTGAAAAACACAGCAATAGGCCCAATATACAAAAGAACAATTCTTAAATTTTCTGGTCTTAGGACTCCAGAGGGCTCTCTTCTTATAGAGTCGTATCTATCAATATTTATTCTAGGGGTTGGGGACTTGGCTCAGTGGTAGAGCACTTGTCTAGCAAGTGCAAGACCCAGCACCCCCAAAAAACACATTTATTCTACTGGCAAACAGAGGTGTCCTTGGGCCACATTTTGAAAGCTGCTAATCCATGACACAAAACAATGATGAATACTTCTATTAAGGGTAGCTATAGCACCATACATTCTCACTAGAAGCACAGAAGCACCATCTTCATTTACAAAATATGCTAATATGTTTTTACAGGCTCAAGGCCAGAAAATAAATTAATTTCAACAGTAATCTAAATTCATATAAAAATTCATGCTTTAATCTTACCCAAGCAACTACCAAAATAAAAGCAATATGCATCACATTCAGCCCTGCAGTCTCTCACACAGCTGGGTCTCTCTCAACGAGAGGTGCTCAGGAGCTGCATCTCTGTAGACCTCGGACCTATCAGCCTCATTGGATACTGGTAGCTGTGGAAGTGTCCCGAGAGCGTGTCTGTGAATAGAAATCAGCTCGATTTCCACTGGGTCTCAGGCTGCGCAGTCTGTGGCAACCACAACATGAGCCTAAAATGAGTCTGTAAGGACTTCCAGACACATTTTCTGTGAAGGAGGGTTGACCCTGGTGTCTTAAGGCAAATTTGAGGCCCATCAGGAAGCTCAGGAAAAGAGAGGCCTAAACATTTAGTCATAAGTATATGTTAACCAGTAATATGAAAATTAAAAATGTCAACATCCTTGCTTTTGATATGGCGACTAAACACCAAATGATGATCTCCAAAGCCAAAACCAACCTGCTCCATTTAAAATTAAATGTAATCCTTCAATTCATAGATGAAAGACAAATCCAAGAGCAAGTTAAATTCAGCATCCTTAACTTGTCCCAGTTGCACCCAGACCCTGGAGTCCCAGTCCCCTCTGCCAGAGGGTCCCACATCAAACACCCCATAAACAAACCAGAACGCACCAGAGAACAAAGGGTGCCCAAAATAGCTTCAAAATACCACAGGGGATTAGCCAGCAATTTTTTTTCTTAAATTAAGCTGCTGTGATCTAAAGCTTGGCAAGTACCATCAGAATAGAGAATTAGAGTAGCTTTATCATAAATGAAAATGACAAAGGCATTTTTTAAATGCTTTCATGAACAACAAAACTCTTCAAGCCTATGTATAGCACTAGATTTTATACAGGTACAATTTTAAAAGGAAGCCATTCCTTCTAAAATGTATAACCATTCTACTTTCTCTTAAAGCTACTTTTGACAATGCCAGTATAAATTATAATTGCAGGCGATTCACTTTTATCAGCTTATGTTAAAAAGTACAGTATACTATGACTTTATTAGGGACTATATAGAGAAGTTTGCAAGCTATTTTATTCTTTTACAGAGTTCCTTTATCTTAATCATACAATAACGAGTAAAAGTGGTTTTATTCTTTTAAAAACCGACAAGCTGGACAATTCTTAAAAGAAGTCTATCTTTACTTTTACATGTGAGACTAGGAACAGTCTGTCTATAATTTTAAGCAATACCACAGCATCCCTGTAAGAAAACCCAGAGGGATGGGGAGAAGGGCACAGTGC
This sequence comes from Hystrix cristata, assembly GCA_004026905.1. Lineage (NCBI taxonomy): Eukaryota > Metazoa > Chordata > Mammalia > Rodentia > Hystricidae > Hystrix > Hystrix cristata. The sequence goes on from PVJO010000888.1 coordinate 5,617, forward strand.
ACATTTTTAGTGTTAACTATTCTTTATTCACGTTTCTGTTATTTTTTCAAAATCTTTCTTTTAAAAGTCATACTCTTAGAGAAAAAAATAGTAAAGATTCAGCTAGCTATGTTCCATTTCTACACATTTATTACTTAAAATAATTCCTCCCAAGAAAAATAGATCAGGAGCTTTAATAAACTCCACAATTTTAAAGAATGGACATAAACTAAAAATGTTTACCACTTGCTTTTTTTAATATTCATTAAGAATTAGGAAAATAAATTTTTTAAAAAAAGAATATGTATTAGTGAAGAACAAAATAGGCTAGCAAAGGCAAATGTTTTTAATGAGTAAGAAAAAATTTTGCAAATGACTCAGATTTTTACTTAAACAAATAAGGAAACAGGGGCAAAAGTTAATTTAAAAAAATGAAGTAAGTAAATAAACTGATTAAATTACCTTGCCAGGTCTTACTATGATAAACTGCTAACATCCTACTGGATCGTATTCAGTTTTTGTGCTGAAACAGACTTTAAAAGTATTAAGTATTTTTTTTTTGTAAAAATGTTTTAAAAGATGAGACAATGAAAGCAAGAGCATATACAATAAGGTTTTGTATGATGAAAGCAAATAGCCAAAATAAAAATTTAAACAACGCTGCAGGAGGAGAGAGGGAGGAAAGGCAACCTAAAAGAAATGCTATCCTTTCTCAAAATAAAAACCCTAAAAAGAATGTGGAATGCTGTTTACTCGTGCTCTGCTTTACAATCTCTCTTGCAAGGGGCTGGCCTGCCTGAGTGTCGTCTGCGGACCGTGACCACCCACGCCATGGGAAGCATGATGATTAAAGAGTGTGCTATACTCCAGTATCTGCCAGCACACTCTGCACCATGTTGTAATTATTAAATTTGCAGTCCTTTTATAATCTGTTGCATGTGTTGTGGCAAGTCCCCTACATTGTCTGACAAGAAAACCACTGAACATGAATAACAAGTTATTTTTAATGTGCACAAATGGCTAGAAAACTGGATACTTGTAATATTACATTTTCAACTTTCACAAAAATGGTTTGGCTTACCATACATCTAACACTGCAATGAAAATAGATATGCCACTCCAAATTCTGTTTCAAATCTCTTAAACAAGATATACAGCCCAAGTTAAACCCTTACTAAATGTGTAAGATGCAGGTAAAACATGTACCAAAAGGACAATAAAATTCACCCTTACATCTACCCAGTGATTAAACACACCAGAGAATACAAAGAACACTGGCAGTTATAGAATGTTGTAGGTCTATTTGCCCCCAAACTTTTTTTCCCATCAAACTTTGCTTTCCATTCTAATTTTATTCACAGCGACAGTAAAGTGGCTTTAAAGACAGACTCTTCAAGGAACATTAGCCCAAGAGTAATGCAAATGTGAGTCAGACCAGGCATTCAGAAAAGTATGTGAACTCAATGAATGGAAAAGCAACCAAACCCTGGCTTCACCCTGGCCCCATGTCTTCTCTGCAGGAGCCAAGATAATATCAAGTTTGTTTTTATTAAAAAAAAAAAATGGGTAAGTCAGCTCAGCTAGAAATCTGTAGGCAGACCTGGCCCAAAGTCAGGTAAGGAAGACAGAAACTTCCACCTAAAATGGTCTACAGCAGGGCTTCTGCCTTGGAAGGGGAAAGTGAGTGAGCTCGTGTATAGCTGTCCATGACTTCTAGCACGAAAAAAGGAAAGAGCCCAAAGAGAAGAAAACAAAACTGCCGTAAGAATTTTTTTAAATCCTTTGAGAAGCATAAAATCAAAACAACCAAAAAACTACAACCCTATCTCTTTAACACTCCTGCCAATGAAAGACTTTCATCTGGAGGACAGATGACGGTCTCCAATCCCTTTGCCCAGGGAGCAAAGTCCTTAAAGACAATTTGCCTCAGTTAAGCAAGGAATGAGAACCTGTCTTTCCCAAACGTATCCTTCAAAGGTCACGCAATCCCTAAAACCACAAGATCCAGACTCAGAAAGGCAACCTTGAGCTGAGCTGGACACCAGGAGAGGTAAAATGCCTCTCTCCTGGACACCACTGCAGGCTGCTCAATTCCTCCGTGAACCGGCCGGTCAGAGACCGTACCAAGTCTAGGTGTCTCCTCTGCAGCATCACAACCTTTCGGCCACCCAGCCCTATCTATCTCATTATATACTCTACCTGGGGCAGACTCTACAAAGACAAGCAATGTGAAGGCACTGTTTGAGCCAGGAACTGACTTTACGACAATAAAGCTCTTTAGGGACTTAACAAATTTTACTTTATAAACAAAGCAGAAAACTATGTATTTTTAAAAGATTTTAAAGTTATACATTTGAGTTAAAGGCTTCAGGTTGTTTGAAAGTTCTTTCTGATTTTTTTTTTAATTTTATTTTAATGGTACATTTTAGATGTACATATTGATAACATTTATAGATGTTTATTTTTGAATTTCCCTAATACAGGTTAGAATATGTTAACGAAGGTGACTGACTGCAGTGTTTCGGTTGAGCTCTTTTCTCTTTTGTCTTGGTGGGGATGGAACGAGGCCTCGCGCATGCCAGGTAAGCATTATACCACTGAGCTGTACCTCCAGCCCTTTAGCTCTTAATCTCCATCTTCTAGGACACTGTCCAGAGAGAAGATAAGAGACAAGAAAGTCTTAAACTCTTTCAATGGTTTCTGGCAATCTATAAGCCTTTTAACAGAAAAGAAACCCATATACATCACTTAGCATTATTTTATATCAAGGTTGATTGCTCTTATTTTTATAAATCTAACACAATTTCAAGTTTAAGGAACTTTCATTAGACCCACAGGCCTTGGGGCCCACTAAATTACTACTCCCAGCCTATAAATTTAACAAACAAAATGACTAGGGCTGGTAAAATACAAATATACCTCACTAGAAGATACACAAATAGCAAATAATATAAAAAGATGCTTTCTATCTTATGTCTTCAGGGAAATGCAAATTAAAATGAGACATCACTATATACCTATTAGAATGGCCAAAATCAGGAACACTGTTAATAGCAAAGACTACTAAGAATATGGAGTAACAGGAATCCTCACTCCTTCCTGGTGGAGATGCAAAATGGTACAGCTCCTTTGGAAGACAGTTTGGCAGTTTCTTTTTTTTTTTTCTTTTTTTATTTTTACCAAGAACATGTATTGGTACATTGTATACATAATGATCATGATCAACATGGTTATTTTGTACCTGTACATGATACATCTTGGTTTTCCCCCCTCTTCCCCGCCTCTTCCCCTCCTCTCCCTTCCATTCACCCACCCCTCCCTATTTGCAACAAGTTTATTTACACTTTTCCATGTTTTTCCCTTTCATCTTATTTTTCTTTTAACCTTCTTCTATATCCCCCTTTTCCCTATCTAGTTCTCCTCTCAGTTTGGCAGTTTCTTACAAAACTAAACATACTCTAACCATAAGATCCAGCCATCACACTCACTGATATTTATGCAAAGGAACTGAAAACTTACGCCCACAAAACACCAGCACATGGATGTTTATTTATAATTGCCAAATTTGTAAACAAGATGATGTTGAGTAGGTGAGTGAATAAACTGTCGTATAACCTGACAACAGAATATTATTTAGCACTTTTTAAAAATAAGCTATCATTACTACTTGAAAGAAGGTAATCTGAAAATGCTGCTTTATGATTTCAACTGTATGACACTGTGGAAAAGGCAAAACTATGCAGAGAGTCAAAAGATCAGTAGTTGCTAGGGGTTGGGAAGAGGGAGGGATTAATAAGCAGAGTACAGGGGATTTTTAAGGAAAATGAAACTCTGCTGCAGGATACTATAATGATATATGTCCTTATTCAGTTGTCCAAGCCCATAGAATGCACAACAACCAGAGTGAAGCCTAATGTACACTACAGACTCCGGATGTAACAAGGACTCAATAGAGGTTCACTGAGTGTAACAAATGTACCACTCTGGTAGGAGATGTTGATAACGGAGGGCTGGGCATGTGCAGGGGCAGAGAGCTGTGGAAAAATCTCTGTCTTCCACTCAATTTTTCTCTGATTGGTCTAAAAACAAAGGTTTTTTTTTTTTTTTTTTTTTTTTTTTAAGTTCAGGTATGAATCAAAACAAAACAATATGAAGCATGTCTACCGGCTGGGAACAGTCCCTATTTTAGTAAAAGGCATACTGATTTAAAATCCTGGGAACCATCCTTGATGTCCCTCTCCTTCATCTTGTCCCTAACTCTTTATGTAATATACCTTCAATACCTACTAATTATTTTGTTCCCAAAGAAAATCTCTAATTCATCTGTTTCCTGACATCATCTGCAAGCTAATCTGGTGCCTTACTTTGGCTATAATAACAGCTCACTGCTACCCGGGCCTGCCTCAGTCAGCAGAAAGCTGAAGATTACCATCCGATTTAGCTTAGACATATACCAGAGAAACTCCTTCACATGTAACTAGGGAATGTGTATGGAAAGATTCAAAGTTGTACTTTCTGTAACAGCAAAAAGCTGGATATCAGACACATGCTCCAGAGCACTGAAAATGAATACACTACAAGGCTGAATCTCAAAAAACATGTAATGTTGAGCAAAACAAGCACGTGGCAGAAGGATACATATCATTTTACCTACATAAAAGCTTTAAAACATGTAACAGGAAGTAGGGAGACAGATCTTTTCCAAATGGAAAGGGGCTCAGGAGACAGAGGGACGAGGGAGGGGAGGGAAGAGAAAGGAGATGAAAGAAAAAGACAGATGTTATGTACCATAGGTGTACCAACTCCCCACAAGGAATGTGATCATTACGTAACCACGTACTAATAAAAAGTAAAAACCGAAAAAAATAAAAATTAAAAATTAAATTACACATTGTTTATGACTAAATCAACATGTAGTAAAACTATTTTTAGGAAAGCAAAGCAACAGTTAATAGAAAATTCAAGACAGGAAACAAGAATAGGTAGGTGAAGGAGGAGAGTTATATTGGGTAACACAGAACATATCAATAATAGTCTATATCTAATAGCAGAGGTAGGTATATGTTATTTATTCTTTAAATTGCAAAACTATGATAGAAAAAGCAAGGGATGTTTCAATTAAAATAGGTAAAATTTTATTAAGGCTTATAGAGATAAACATTAATGTAATCAGTAATTCAGTTCCTTAATCACAACAATGACAATGAACATTTATTAAACACCTAATGTCAAGCATTAGCCTAAAAAAGCTTTACACCTACACGCCTACACCCCATATATATAATAATTTGATCCTCTCAACAATCCTGTGAGGTGCTAAGATTATTTTCTATTACAGATGGAAAACTGTAATTCTGACTTGCCTGAGTAATAAGCTAACGAGTGGTATTCTAGGATTTGAACCCCACACAGTTTGCGTAGCAGAGTGCCTGCGCATATGCATTCCAAAACTCAGTCTCAAATTATACAACTTCTTTCATATTTGATCTAGATGCCCCAAATTTCTTTTTAACTAAACTGAGACAGGAAGCTGCAGGGTGTGACTAAAAATGGTTGGAAAAGGGGGCACTACAAAATCTCGGGACACATGTGCAGACCAGTTTCCAAAGCCCTGCACATGGACTTCTCCAGAGAACTTGTGGTTTCTTGTGGTTTTCGATAGGATGGCCTAGACCTGACGTCTGAGTGGTAGATGATAGAAAAAGGACAGTCTACATTGCCAGTCTACGTTCCCTCTTGCATGGTGGCCCACCTTCAAGCTGTTGCACGTACTTCTTTTCCTACTTTTACTTGGCCTAAACTTGCTCTGAGGAGCCTGACTCTTTCCCTACCTTTAATAAAACTTTGTAACCGTTTGTGCTTGTCTTGACCAATTCTTTGCTTAGGACAGAAAGAACCTAGAAACCACCTCCAGAATACTCCAGCACCCCCAAGCCCGGTAACAAAACAATCCTAGCAAATGGCAATTATCACAGCATAAAGACTCAAGATATTTTACATTTATATAAAAAACTTAATCTATGTACCAACAGACAGGTTACAAAAAACCTTTGTAACGTGAAAATGTTATTTTGACTGATGTCAGGCAGTGTAATAATATACACTTGCTAAACTCAGAAACTAACTTGAAAACATCTTGAAGCTTATTAAATTCTTCAATGGATTTTTAAGCACTCCAGTTATCTTAAAGATTTCCAATCTTAGCAAGCTACTATATTCATCCTCCTGTTAAAAAACTAGAACACTGGATAAAATACCTTCCAATACTTGGCACCAGGCAACACCAGACTGTGACACCTGAAAGCAGAAAAACCAATGAGGCGAATCCCATGATTGGCCTGCGTCTCTGCCTGAATGCACTAGGAAATGGGGAGGGTCCCTGAAGGCAGAGTGCAGAAGCCTCATTGAGTCATGGAGACAAAAATAGCTGGAATTTAAAAGCAAAGAATGCAGCTCAATGGAGAAAAAGGTCCAGAATCAATGTGTTGGATGTGAGTCTTTGGCTGACAGGTAATCTAGGCACGGGTAGCGTGAAACTCCTGTAGGGCAAATAAAGAACAGTTGCCAGACTGATACTACAAATGGTTCTCAGAGTTCATGCGAGACTGGGAGGACAGTGGAATTCACTTTAGGCAATCTGCATAAACTGGAAAAGAGCTACATTTTGGAAGAGGTCAAAACTAGCCCTGGAGAGAGGCTACTATGAGCCACCCCAGCAAAGTCTAAACACAAGCCTTCCTAGAAAGGATGAACGTAATCCACAAAAACCATAAATGCCTGCCATGATAAAGCCAATCACAGGATAAAGGGAAGTTTGTCTGTAGCCTACTATGAAAGACTTGAACACTACAAGCTGAAGGCTTCTCTTCTGTTGTGACTCAAAAGTCATATGTGCACAGTATTTATGCAGGACTTTCTGAATCTTCTCCATGGGACATAGGCGACAAAGGGAACAGACACAAATATCAAACTCTCGCTGCTTTCTGTGCTATAACAAAATCCTTTGTCGCTAGTCTGTAATCCTATGTGTTCTGTCAGCATGCATGATACAGCTTGCAAGGATGAAAACAACCTCAGACTGTTCAGTCTTGAACAACTATCAACTACTTTGGTTCAACTGACGTTTAGAGAACACTCCATAGCGACTTAGTCATACTAGCCAAGAAATCAGACGCAATCCAAATTGCAATTAACAAGTGAATTGATAGACAAACGGGTGTACTGATTCAACACAGTATTCCCAAACAATAAAAAGTAATTGACTCCTCGTACAAAGTACATAACGGATAAATCTCAAAAACATTATGCTGAAGAAGCCAGACACAAAGGTGCACACACTACATTATTCTATTTATATGAAGTCATAGAAAAATGTTAACAGATGGAGACAGAAAGTGGCTCAGTGGTTAGCTAAGGCTAGAGGTGGGAGGGGACTGACTATAGAAGGGTGTTAGAGAATACTTGGTGATGACAGAAATATTTTATTTCTTGATTGTAGTGGTAAGGTACATACGGTTATGAAAACTACCAAACTATTCAGTTATAGGGGCTTTTACTGTATATAAAATTTCCCTCAACAAAGTTGATTTTTAAGAAATAGTATTATAATAATACATTACCATAATTCTATGTAATAAAAGTAACAAACTAAAAGAAATGCTAAAAGGAAAAAAATGCATGGTCCCATTATCCTAATGAAGCTTTTAAATTTTGTGTTCTTTTCCAATTTTAGCATAATACAGCTCTTTTGCACAGCTGTTCTCATTTTGCATAAACAATTTTGCATCCAGCTTTTTATTTATGCTATACACATTTCTCACATTTCACATGCTATACAAAGATGACAACATAATATTTCATCAAGTAGATATGTAATAATTTGGCTACTCACTAGATATCTGGATATTTGGATTGTTTCTCATTTTTTCCAATTAGAAAAATTATTACAACAAACATCTTCACAAGCCAGGAGCTGTGGTGCATGTCTGTAATCCCAGCACTTGGGAGGCTGAGGCAGGAGGACTGCCATGAGTTAGAGGCCAGCTTGGGCTACATAGCGAGTTCAAGGCCAGCCTGAACTACTCAACGAGACTCTTGTCTCAAAACAAAACAAAATGAAACAAAAAATAACTTCACCAACAAAAATTCTTTCTTAATTTGAATACTGCTTTGGACAAACTGTCAGCGGGCATTGCTGACTTATCTTCTTTTATTCTATTTTTAAAACTTTTCATTTTAGAATCTGTATTAGTTTGCTGGAACTGCTATAACAAAATACCACAAACAGAGTGGCTTCAACCAGAAATGCACTGTTCTCACAGTTCTGGATGCTGGAATTCTGAGCACAAGGTGCCACCAGCCTTGTTTCCTTGTGACGCTGTGAGGGGAAATCTGTCCTATGCCTCCCCCTGCGGTCCCTGTCACTTCCCAGCAATCTCTGATATGACTTGGCTTGCTGAAGCATTAGCTCATCTCTGCCTTCAGCTTCACGTGAGCTTCTCCCTATACTCATGTCTCTGTATCCAATTTCCCTCTTTTTATCAGACCAGCAGTCAGAGTGAATTAGGGGCCCACCTTTATCCAGTATGACCTCATCTTAACTAATGACATACGCAATGATCCTATTTACAATAAGGCCACATTTTGAGATATTGTGGGTTAGGACTTTAACATAAAAATTTCAGGGAAGACACAAAGTCAGCCCATAAGTAATATAGACCTTTTAGTATAAAAAAGCAGAAAAAAACATAATGAAAGGTGGAGATTCTTTTCAGGCTCTACCAAGCCATTCTACAGAAATAAACATTATCAACATCTTAACTTTTCTAACATTTGAATGAGACCTCAGGCTCTCACAAATCAGCTTTCAGGGCTGCTGAGGTACCCCGGGTTAAATCTAGTTAGGCAAATTTTAAATGCTATAAATGACAGAGGAATAGTCTCTGAACACTCAGAAATTTAACTTTTTTTCTTACCTTGGAGAACTTTGCAGGCTCCCCGGGTATCTCGGAACCAGAATCATAGATTCTAGAGCTAAAAAGCCTTAGAGATAGTCTGGCTTTGAGTTTAGCTGGTGGCAATGTATTTTTCAAGTGGCTTTAGAGGCACATCTATAGGCCCAACATGGCATGCCACTCACTTGCTAGTAAACTACTCCTCTCATCTATAAAACAGGACAATAGTATATACTTTCATGGAATTGTGAATATTTAATAAAATAATACACCTATGGCATATGTTAAGTGTTCAATTAACAGCAATATTACCATTTTGAAAATTTTTAAATTTTTAAATTGTGGTGAAAACAATAACACAACATAAAATTTGCTATCTTAACCATTTTTAAGTGAACGGTCAGCAAAGAATATTCATGCTGTCACGCAACAGATCTCCAGAATTTTTTTACCTTGCAAAACTAAAACTCTAGACTTATTAAACAACTCCTCTACTTCCTTGTTCCCCAATTCCTGTTTTACTATCTGTTTCTATGAACTGATTACTTAATATATTTTATTTAAGTGAAATCATACAGTATTTGTTATCTTCTTTTAATACATGCAAATTAGGGTTGCAATTTAGAAATATCTTGAACCAGAGTCAGAAAAGATCCAGATTTTCTGATTCCTAAAAAAGTGGCTTACGTGAGGTTATTTTGTAGCTTCAGTTGACCTAAGCCTTCTGATAGAAGTTTTATAAGTACTCTGTATGTCTCCCACAAAGGACTATTTAAATCTTAAACTTTTAAAAGACCTGGAAATCAAGACTTAAGAGTTTAAATATGCTTGGCTCCTTTGCCATACTCCTAAATTATAGAAACTCCAATGTTGTCAGTATTAAAAAGAAACAGATATGATAGGAACAACAATCAAACTTAGACAAAGTCTAACAATCTCTATGTCAGAGAGAGTATACCAGTTACAGTTACAGCTCATGAAGCCCTGCTCCTGGGAGGCATGTCAGCCTCCCAAAGAAATGCAAATGTGGTCCAGGAAACAACTGAACCTCAAAACAGATGTACAGACCACGCAGCCACATGTGGTGCAGACTTCCACATGTCTCTCACTGGTGGCTATTCACTAAGAAATCCTTCCTACTACAGACATGATTGTCTAAATCTACTTTTCACAGAGATTTATTTCTAAATATCCCAAGGAACATTGCCCAGTCAACTTAGATGGAAATACAGTGAGGCTGTATCTTGGAAACATATAAAGTTATCTGTAATTCCTAGAAATTCCCTTTATTTCAGACTGAGGTTGGGGCACAATTGGAATGGAGAGATTTGGGGAGAGCTAGGGGATAAAAAGGGGATCTGGTCAATGTTCTACTAAGCACACTAACTCAATTAAATTTATAGTTTAATGGAAAAGCCAACAAGTTCATAAAGCAAAATAAAACAAAACAAACTGAAAACATAAAACAGGTCATCCGGAGAACATCATGTAGCATCTCAAACATCCTGTTCCTAATTGGCAATAAATGCCTTAATCTGGCCTATTTGAGTAGTGGCAACTTACTAAAGAACAATCTGATACAATTTAGAATTATAATAAGCAGGACTAAGGGGCTGGGGATTTAGCTCAGTGGTTAGAGTGCTTGCCTTGCAAGCACAAGGCCTCGAGTTCAATCCCCAGCACCAAAAAAAAAACAAGACCCAACCCAAAAACCCCAAAAATATAATAAGCAGGACTCCATCTTAATGAAATGAAAAAGAAAATAAAAACCAAAACAAATAAACAAAAAAACTGGTAAATCTAGCCAGGAGCACAAATGGTATCTCATTGTATCCTTTCAGAGGAAGCAAATTTTCATTCTTGGAAGATTAATGGGAAGTGTAGCATATTCACATTAATAACTCAGGAAACAGTTTCTACTCCCCTAAAACATGCACATATATAGACATAAAAAATATTCAAGGTTAGACTTCAAATGTGGAATGAAGGCAGATCACAATAAATGCCTTGAAATACCTGAAAATAGCAGTGATTTCTACATTTTTCGTAGCCCTGCAAAATGCTAGATACTGTATTCATACTGCAAAACTATGAAATGGTAGGAAAAATCTTATCAGACTAAATAAAAATGTGACATCTAACAAAGCAGATGCCATTTTTGGGATTTACTAAATGTACTTGCTGCATTTAGCAGCCTATTTCAGGGACTCTGAGTCTAACACAGTATGGCAGGAACCTTTGTAGCTTTCAAAACTCCAGGAAAAACACATTCCCGGGCATCTTTACTCAGTAGCAAACAAGGAGTGAAAGTGGAGGACTCAGCTTACGCTACTGCATTCCGTAAACTGCAGTCCCAAGGACACAAAAGCGGTGGGAAGGCAAGACAGGAGGGTCTTCACACAGTGTCCAGGGCCTGGGAGGCCACTGCCGGGATGTGCTGCTCTCCTGCTCCTCCATCTTATGTACCATATGTGGGTTATTTCAGGGATCCTGTCTCCTCTTGCCCTTACACTTCTCAGGCAGTGATAGTACCATTCACCATAAAATCTGGGAGTCTCTCCTAGAGAGAAACAAATCATCCAGTCCTCATTCCCTGGGAAGGAAAAGCAGAGAATGAACAGTTGTGTTATGGATGAATGATGTCACAATGTGACTGCCTTACCCAAGATCACCTCCCTACTGCATAGTGGCCACTGCCTACTGACTGGTGGGTGCAGTGGTTGGAGAGGCACAGGGGAATCTTCTCTGGGGAGAACACTGCAGCCAAACGTTTTGCTCTGCACAACCCCGCCTCCATCTTTTTCCTGCACCGCTGTCCTCTCCAAAGCACTCCTTGCACACTCATCTCCATCTCAAAGTCAGATTTCCTGAGTGCGAGCTATGACACCATCTCTTCATTTCGTCATTCTCTTCTCCAGAACTGATCTAGGTGGTCAACTTTGGAGAGGAAACTAAAAATACCTAACCCCAATTATTACTGTCCCTCTGGCTTTCCAACCTTCTGGGCCTGCAGAAAGGATTGTTCTGGCCTTCTGCTGCACCATACATGACCAGACAGGCTTGTTCCCCATCAGATAGGCCTTTGGGAGGTCAGTTCACCCATGCCTGACAGATCTGTCTAAAAAATCCAGAAGGATTCTCCTAACATACAGACATGGGCTACATTTTAAAATCTGCTTCAGGAGAAAAGGAAGCAACATCTTGATTTCCAATTACCTGTCTCTGGTATCTTTATTTCTGAACTGGTTACTAGCTCAGAAGTCAGAGATGTTATTAGTTCCCTAAAACCTCAACGATACCCTTGGCTGCTCCTGATTTGCTACAGCATTTCACTGGCTGCCCTATACTAATTCATAAATACAAGAATGCATTCATAGCTCTCCAAAACTTGTCACTAACTAAACTATTTTTCCAACCTTAACTCTGACTTCTCCCCAGTAAGTGCCTTACTCTACAGAGTAACCACTTTCTCCTGGCCATGTCCAACCTGTCTGTCCGTTCTCTTCTCTGAGTAGAATTCCCCCTCACCACCCTGTTCTTACTATCTAAAATCCTATTCACCCATTTACTGATTCAGTAAATAATTACTGAATGCTAAGTATGTGCCAGACTCTGTTCTATGCTTTAGAATAAAGTCTTTGCTTTCATGGAATTTGTAACCTAATCAGGAGGTAATGGGGAGATAGAAAAACAATTAGAATGTCAGGAGATGATCAGCATTAAAGAAAAAAATTAAGTAAGGAGAACACATGCAGTTTCCTGGGAAAGATCTGTAAAAGGAGATGATAAAGCCTAGGGAGGGAGTTGCTAGATGGACATCAGAACAGCAAGGAGGCTACTGTGGCTGGAGAGAAGTCAGACACATGGACCAAGGAACAAAGGGCCTCAGGAGCCAGTTATGGACTTCGCATTTCACTCTGCATGAGATGGGAAACTCCTGGAAGGCTTTGAGCAGGGATACCTTTTAAAACATCCTCGGCCTGAGACAGCAGGAGAGCAAGGATGAAACACGAAGACAGATGAGGAACCTGCGATGGATCAGGGGAGAGTGATGGTGCTCTGGATAAAGGTAAAAGTGGTGAAGCTGGTGGAAGATAGTCAAATATTGGATTATGTCACAGAATGACAGATCTGTTGATAGACTTCATGAAAGATCTGAGAGGAAAAAACTAGCCAAAGATGATCCCAGGGCTGTGGATCTGAGAAATACAAAGGATCAAGCTGCTTCTAACTGAGTTAGGGAAGCCTATGGGAGGACAAATTCCAGGAGAAGGATCAGAAGTTCACCTTGGATGTGATTTGTTTGGTATGCCTGGGGACATCCAAGTGCAAGTACCAGACAGACAGTTAAAGTATAGAGCTCAAGGGAGAGGTCTGGCCTGGAGGTGTAAGCTTAGGATTTATCAGCATGTGTGTGCACCAATTTATACTTCTTTCACGGCTCTTTTCATATTTGATTTTATAAAAACACTCGCTTCAAAATAAAACATGAAAGTCTTATGTTTGTATTTTTAAAAATTAGTTTATATTTTAGAAAAAAGTGACAAATTTCTGAATTATTATATTTTAATTGGTTTTATCCATTCATTGGCTTTTTATTTGGCGACTGTTATGAGCTAGGAGTAAAATGCTAAAGAAAAGTCATAACCTATTTCGTGGAATTTAATGTCTGGTATGCTGACAAATAATACGTGTTTATTTTCTTAATTATTTTAGTAAACTTAAAAATTTTTTTCAATTCATAAATCAATGTAGGCATTTTTTCAGGGTCACAGTGAAAAATACTTAGCTCTCTGCTGACCCCAGCAGCTGGGGGCCAGTGAAACAGCTCCAGCCCGTGGCTTGGTGTTCCACGCCAGTGTGGCACAGTGGCGGTGCAATCACACACACACTGGGTGAGCTTTGGGCCCTGGGTTGAAGCAGGCTGGATGTCACCTAGTGTGCAACCTAACTGCGTTTCATACAATGGAGTGGTTTTACCAGGTCACCAGGCTGGTTTCACACATGAGAAATCTGTGGAAACAAATACCTTGCCCTCGACACTGCCTCTGGCCCACAGATGAACAAAGGACCACAGTTGCTAATGCACAACTAGCCTAGTCAGGAGGGGTTTTTGTTGTTGCTGTTGTAATTTTACTTCATTTTAATAGTCTGACCTTTTATTCTGTTAAATTTTAGACCTAAACTTTTGAATTCTGTAAATTATACTAAACACTATTTATAGAACCTTAGCTTGTCCTGCTGCTTTATTTTTCTGAAATGGCCTATACGCAACACTGGCAGAGAGTAAAAACCAAGTCCGTAAGCCATGTTAGTTTTTCAAAGTGGGGTGCAAAGAAGTTTTCTAAATATAATGATAGTGCTTGCCTTGTAAGCACAAGGGCCTGAGTTCGATCCCCAGCACCACAAAAAAAAAATAAAATAAATAAAATAAATAAATATAATGATATATCAAGGTCACACTACACTTGAAAGTTCCAAATGTGGACAACACAGATTTCATAACTAGAAACTGTTTCATGAGGATGCAAATCAAAGCAAATAATTTTTTAAAATGTGCCTGTTCTTTATTATTCAGTAAGCTATTATATGGAATAAAGGTGTCATTTGCAGGCCAACCTCCTTTTTGGCAAGATTCTGTATTGACATTCAATTACTGTGTTTAGGATATTTCAGTCTGCCATCATGGAAACGAGTATGAAATGGCAAACTTACAAACTTTTTCAGGAATGTGTCAAAGAGTGAAATAGACTGGAGCAGGGATCTTCCACACAGAGGCTGTCTGTCATGGTGGAATATTTGGAAAAGCTTTCAATTTGCAATAATTACATCTGGGATAAACCTCATTAGCTAAGATACTGCCACTGTAAAAATCTACAGTTTTAGATTTTTAAGAATGTGCATATTAATTTCTATAGTAGTTATACTAGTTTATACCAACAATGTAGATTTCCTTTTTTCCCACAGCCTCACCAGCATTTGTTATTACTTGATTTCTTGACGATAACCATGCTTTCTGGAATAAGATGGACACTCAGTGTTGTCTTAATTTGTATTTGTCTAATGGTCAGAGATGCTGAACATTTTTTCATGTATTTATTGGCCATTTGTACTTCTTCTGAGAAGTGTCTATTCATCCCAGTTGCCCATATTTTGACTGAGTTTATTTGGTAGGATCTAATTTTTTTTAGTTCTTTATATATTCTAGATATTAGACCTCTGAGAAATAGTTGGCAAAAATTTTCTCCCATTCTGTTGACTGTCTCCTCACTGTTAGTTGTATCCTTTGCTGTGCATAATACTTTTTTTAATTTTTAAAAGTGATCATGTTTAATTATGAGTGTAAAATAATACAATGTGCCTGCATAGAAAAATTAAGATTCTAAATAAATTGCTAGAGAATTTCACAATGGTGGGTGAGGGTCAATGAAAATTTTTCTCCACATACAAACTAATCATTAACAGACTAGTAAATCTTTTTTTTCTTTAATTTTTTATTTTTAAAACTAGTAAATCTTAATTGGAATGATAAGGCAAAAATAGTAAAACCGCATTTTTTGTTTAAAAAGTTACACATTATCTTCTGCAGGGGACAGCTATCATGCACAAAGAAACAAAGATGTGATTGATCACTCTATTGCACCTCCATGCATGTTAGGGGATATGGTTTTAGAATGATGTAGTCTTCTTCTTCCTCTCCATCTTCTTTAGCATCTCATTTCTTCTTCTCACCACCAAAGACCTTCTTCTTCCTCTTCACCTCCTTCTTCAACATAGTCATCATCACCTTCATCCTAAATATCTTCTTTCATTAAGTATGGGAGGCCCACTTCTTCTCCCTCTCCCATTTCTGAGTCTGCTTCATCTTCCTCCTCATCCTTATCTTCATGCCCTTCAGGTAGACCAGCTTCATCTTCACCATCTTCATCTCTAATCGTAATCAACATCCTCTTCTGAGTCTGGTGCTTTATCTTCTTGATTATCTCCATCTAAGTACATGTAATTTGCTACACCAGTAAAAAATACTTTCTTGGTAATCTTCCAGGTTTGTGATCTCACAGTTACACAAATTGATACTTTTCAAATCTTTAGATTTTGCAGAGCTTCTACTATACTTAGATTTTTTTATTTTGTTTCCACTCAGATTGAGTTAGTTGGGTAAGATCTGGACATTTCTGTGCTAAAACTTCCAAGCCTTAAGAAATTGCATTGTCATTAAGTTCCCACTTTCTAAGTTAATTTAGGCTGAGAGCTGGACCAGGGAACTTAATGCCATGTTAGCCATATTCAGAAATTCTAATTCTTTAAACGTGTCATTCAGGCCCTCAATTTCCCCACTGATACACAGGCAATTAGCAAGGACTAATTCTCTCACCTCCTCTGGGGCTCTGTCCCTTAACTCCAGGTTAGTCCCCCTCTTCATCTCCATGTCCTCCTCTCAATCTTCTGCTACTACTCTCCTCTTTTCTCCTTTCCTGCTATTCCCACTACCCCAAACCCTCCCAACATATTGGCTGACTCTACCATCACACCATCCCACTGGACTAGGTAAATGTCTATCAGCCTTCAGGGAGCACCGTGCATAGCTTTTTAATTTGACATCCTCACATCTGGTGATTCTTGGTACTGTTTCTTGTGCAATTGGGTTGTGTCCAGAAAGTCCTTGTGTATGCCAATGAATTCAGGAATTTTACCTATTTTATCTTCCAGCAGATTAAATATTTGTGTTAACTTTTAGATATTTGATCCATTTTGATTTTACTTTAGTCCATGGTGAGAGATACAGGTTTAGATTCAACCTTCTGCATGTGGGCAACCAATTTTCCCATCACTATTTAAGAGGCTCTTTCCTCCAGTTTTTGGTCCATTTGTCAAAGATCATATAGCTGAATATACCTGGGGTTGTCTCGACATCCTCTATTGTGTTCCACTGATGCACATATCTGATCTTGTGCCAGTATTGTGCTGCTTTTAACTACTGTACCTTTGTAATATAACTTCCGATTCAGGATCATAATACTTACTGCTTTGTTCACATTACCTAGGATTGCTTTTACTATTCTGGGTATCTTCAGGTTCCATATGAATTTTAGGATTGTTTTCTCTAGTACAGTGAGGAATGTGACTTTGACTATGATGTGTTCTTTCCTAATCATGGCTATTTGGGATTCTATATGCCTCACTTATCTGTAAGTTAAATTCTTTTCCCATATTTGGAAAGTTTTCTGCTATTATTCTGTAAAAAGGCTTTTTCTAACAATTGTGTTATCCTCCAATTTTTCACTAACTCTAGATTAGTTTTCATGAATCTCAGATTAGTCTTCTTTGTGTCATTTAGCAGCTATTAGATTGATTTTTCATGTTATCTTGTTTTTAAGATATCTCTCAATAATTGGTCACCAGCAACAGCCCTGTCTTCAAGTTCTGACACTCTGTCCGCACACTGGTTCCTTCCACAGGCCATACTTTCAAGAGAAGTTTTAATATCCTGAATTTCTCTTTGGTGCCTTTCCATGGACTCTTAATTCTTTTCTATATAGGACATTCATTTTTTTATCCTTTTGTTTAGCTAAACTAGCTTTTTATTAGTGTCTTCTGTAGGCTTGTTGATCATTTTACTAGGTCCATTACCTGTTTAGTTATATTGTCTTCAAATTCACCAAGCACCTTATCAGACTGTTTTGTTTTGTTTTCATCTGTCTGTTATCCTTTCAAATACATAGGTTG
Source organism: Hystrix cristata (assembly GCA_004026905.1). Lineage (NCBI taxonomy): Eukaryota > Metazoa > Chordata > Mammalia > Rodentia > Hystricidae > Hystrix > Hystrix cristata. The sequence goes on from PVJO010000888.1 coordinate 23,277, forward strand.
TGTGGCTTTTGATTTCCTCCCTGATACCCCATGGATCGCCTTCAGGGGAGTTGGGAGTTTTGGGGGCATTTTGCTGCCTTGTCTTCTCATGCTTCTATCTTTTTGTTGTTTGTTGTGCTGAGGCTTGAAGGTTGATTATAGTGGAAGACTATGTTGGTAGTAAGGAGATCTCTTTAACGTCTGCTTTTCCATGATGAACTCTGGGTGTGGCTAACTATAAACCTTTGCCTGTGTCCCAGAATCCCACCATCTCCACTTATCTGGGTGGGGAGCTTGCAGTGTATTTGACTCAGTACCTGGTTCTCCAGGAATAGGTTGCAGTATTGTTAATAACAGCAAGGCAGTCCAGATACTGGCATACTGAGAAAACCAAATGAAAGCAATAACTATGTTACCTTGGCTACAATAATAAAATAAACCACAATAATAGTGTCAAAGCCAAACTGGATATTGACATACCCTAAAAACAATAACGTATCACCTTAAACCACAGGAAAGATCCATAATTATAGGATACACACTAAACCAAACCATATATTGTGACCTACAGTAAATATCTAGTAAATGGGAAGACTATTCCATTCAAAGGTAGGACAGGTAAGTTGTAACATATTAATAAAATGGAATATTGTAAAGCAATAAAAAATTAAGCTACAGCTACCCCCACATTATGTTGGAATCTTACAAGCATAATATTGAACAAAGTAAGTGAAACACAAAAGAATATGTATTATTCCCTTTCTACCAAGATTTTAAAAATAGACCAAACTGCATACTTAATTGGTAAAAACATCGAGCAATGTAATGTCAGGCTACTGGTTACTGTGGTGGGGGACCAACAGAAATATAAGCAGGAAGGGGCACAAGGAGGGCAGGGAAACTCTAGGAACCAGGCAATATTCTGCGCTAGCTCCTGACCTTGGTGGTATTTACAACAATTTGTTAAGCTTGACATTTATGTTTTGTGCACTTTTCTGCATGTTGGTTAGATATTGGAATTTAAATTTTTTAAAAAAGATGACAGCAGACAACTGAATCATTTGGATACTGCTTAGCACTGTGTGTTGAAAGGGAATAAAGATAGACTGGAACCCTGTTTTCTTCTTATCAGAATGAAAAATAATAGTGGAATCATCTCACCCAGAGAAGACAGGTAACCCCTAAATTTGGCAGGCCCTGGAAACCTCCCTCTTCTATTATAAGATCTGAGAACAAATTCTTTCAGGTCCAAACTGTACCTTTACTTCTATTATAGTACCTGGAAAACAGTAAGTAGATGCTCAAAAAATACCCTTTGAGTAGATTGACCAGTAAAACTAAAGGTTTTAAAGAACCAAACATTCTGAAAACGTATGATTGAGGCTTGTGACTGTAAGCAATCTCTAAACTATTAGAACAGCCACTGAATCCATGTTAGTTGCTGGCACATCTGTGATTACTAGCAAAACTCCAGAGAAACTTACTAATCTGTTTCCAACATAATATATGCTAACATACATTAAGCATCAAACAGAATTCCTATTTCTTCTATGCACTAAAATATAACTCAGGCTAACATTTTCAAATTTAAGAATCTAAATTTTTACTAATTTTATAATCTATAGGAGAAATTCTTAGTTTTTGATTCTGTTTTAATAATACTTATAATGCTCTAGGAAGAAAGAATGTCTAAGATTTTGTTATTACAATTAGAACATTCTAAGCAAGAAGGTACCAAATAGACACTTGTTCACTAAGTTAAATGTTATTAAAATTGTGACTAACATAACATTCATAAGGACAGTGGATGAGAAGTTGCACATGTTTAAAGCCTTATGTCATACTAAAGCTTTTATGGAGGAAAAAATCACCTCTAAGAGAAAATACAGTATACCCAAGACATGTATCACTGATTTAAAACTCAACAACCAACTGTTTTCTGTCTTGCTGTACTTACGACCAACATGGCCAATTATGTATGTGCTGATTCATGATAGGCGCATGAAATTTGTTTTAGACTACTAAGAGTTTAACAATATTATTCCTATGCATCTTTTTCATCAGTTCATATTCTCTCTCAGAACAGGCTTGCCCAGTAAAATGAGGAGGCCTTCTAGCACATTCTTCTCAGAGTAAAGCATACTGAGAACTTTCTCAGTTATCACTATCCCAGCTCTAAGATCTAGTTTTTATCACTGTCTGTCTCACAGTACTACTAAATTTCTTGAAAGAGTAACTAAGATTTATCACTTCTACTTCATCACCTCCCCATCACTCTTCAATGTACATTCTGCTCTTTCCCTTTCACCCTCACCAAACTCTCCCAAAGGCCCTTCCTTTAAGAGCTACATCTACATAGTGCTTTGCAACTTTTTGCTTTTTGCTCTTGGCTGCCCTGTGGAAGACAGTGACCACCAGCCACATGCACCTAGTGAGCACATCAATGCAACAAGTACAGTGGAAGTGCTGAATCTTTAGTTTCATTGAATTTTAATTAAATTTAAAAACTGACACTTGATTTGGTTAGAAGCTTTTTGAAACAACTTGGGCAGGTGAATCTACTTTTTCAACCATAAATTTCCTGAAATCTAAATACCAATTAAGAATTTCTAATGAAAATTTAGTTCTGGATTAAGTTGTGATGTATAGACATAAAGGCAACATGCACACTAGGTTTCAAAGACACAGCATGAAAAAAGATTACAAAAGAATCTCAATAATTTTTTGTTTTCACATTAAAGGATGGGATTTTGTACCTATTAAGTTTAATAAAATCTGTTCTTAAAGCAGTTATGGAAATTCTGTCTATGGAGTATGTGTTTTGTTTGTGCTGGACAGCGTTGCCCCCCAGCATTAGATATGAACGGCAGCTCATCTTTCCTGAAGCGGTGCTGTTTTCCTCTCACTTCCTGGACTCATCCTTTTATTCTGCAGCCCAGTCACATCCACTCCCTCCTTAGTGACTCCTAAGGCACTCTCTAATCTCTCTTCTTCCCTGAGCTTCTCCTACCAGATTCTCATCTCCTGCCCACTCTCACCCGTCTGTCTCTCGGCAAAATCAGCTCACTCTCTTGAGAACAGTACACTCAACTACTCTGAATACCTCCACCTATGCCTAAGTATATCTGTACTTAATCTACCCATTATGTCTTTTGGATATTTACCTTATTTAATAAAATATCTTATAAATCGGCCCCTCTTCTCCATGTCATTTAGGGCTTCAGGATTTCTTACCTTTATCACTACATTAGCTATGGGAGTGCTACCCCTTCCCTCTTTCAAATCAATGTCCTTTTACTATTAATTTCTAAAACTCACACCTAGCCATAAGATTTTTTGTTTAAATACTCTGTTAGTTTCTCCCACTGCTTCAAGATAAAATAAAAAGTTAGAGTCATACATACGATTTGGGATATGCCTGCCTGTCTGTCTTCATGCTTCATCATAACAACACAAACCTGCAGCTTAGGCATCTCCAAGCACCTGCAGTTTCCTGAATACAGTGTTTGCTTTCTTACCACCATGCTTCGTACATTCTCTCTCTCTGCTGGTAGGAATATTCTCCCTAACTCTATCCTTGCTCTCCTAGCCATCCCTCAGAACTCAGCTAGTATGTCATCTTCCCCAGGAAACGTCTCCAAACCCTCATGTCTGACCAAGTGTCCTTCTGTGTCACCACCACACCTACACAGCTTTCCTACCAACCCAGCCATGCTGCCCTTGTGTGATCTGGTTATCGGTCTGTAAATTTCCAAGAGGTAGGAATTAGGTGTTTTAATTTTACCTCCCTGCACTAGTTTTAACTGCCTATTAATGAGTAAACACAATATTAAAAAGAGAAAACCACATAATAAAATATGAGACTAGAAATTTTAAAATTGGCTGAAAAGTCAGAAGCAAAATGAAGAAAATTAACCAGATCATCCAAACAACACTTAATTAGATGAACTATTCTGGGACTCAATGAACTAGCTAATACAAAATTATATGCTAAGTAGTCCTTAAATATTAAATACTCAATAAAAGCAACAATTAAAAATTTAAAGGTGAATATGTTATTCTGTTTCTATAGTCTTGCTTTAACATAGTCCTTTTCCTCTAATCCTACTTATCAATTCCTTTCCTCAGCCCTTTACATGAATTTTCTTTCAAATTAAGTTTTATGTGCTTTCCTTCCATTGCTCAATCATTTTTACTTTTAGGGTACCTTCCATTCTTTCAATCTAAGAGAAAAATACAAATACATGTTTGTCACCTCTGTTAGAAACTCTATTTAAAACAAAGGAATTATAAAATGCAGTAAGTGCAATGATATCATCAGTCAGACTGACAGATACAATTGTGAGCAGAGGCTGGGTGACTGGTGCAATTCTAAGTAGCTAATCAGAACCACATGCATACTAAGTGAAGCCTGACAGGGATCAGCAAGCCTTGAGCAGGGCTGCAGCACATGGGGTAACAGAAAAGAATAGCCAGCATGCTGGAGGCAGACAGGCGCAGCCCAGCCTTGCTACAGTCTCCAACTCGCCCTGCCTTCCAGAGAAAGCAGAAACAGAGGCAGCCCTCAGCTGTGGACTGGTGCCACAAATAAGGGTTAGACAGTGTAAGCAGCAGTGATCAAGTGGCAGGAGGTACTCATCTGTGAGCACACTAGCCCAGGTAGCAACTTCAGGACACAGAAGGAAGACAGCTGCCTGCTGTCTGGGTACTTATGAATTTCAGACTCACCTCAGAGCAGACTCAAGAGAGGCAGAGAAAGACTTAGAGAGGAATTATGTAAGGATTTTTAAAAGGTTGGTAGGGAGAAATTGTTTTTCAAAGGATAGCAATTGCTACAAAGAAATGGAGTACATACTTTTAATTATCTGAAAGTGGCTTTTTAAAACCACTCAGTAGTAGGTCTTGTCAGCATGGCAAAGTTCACGCTAAGGACCGATATCATTTGGGATTCACAGTCAAGCGAAACTGTGATCTCCTGGATAACTTTACACTCAGCAAGATGATGTTAACAGTGAGCGTGTGCTTTAAAAAATTTTTAAACATCATAGAACTGGACAAAAAAAAAGAAAAGAAAAGAAAGTGCAGTAACTTTAAATAATCAATTTAATTGAAAGCGGTGTAGAGCGAGATTTACTCTCTTACCCGTATCCAGGAGCTAAGTTTTGAGTCTCCAGAGTTCTGTGGTTCTTTGTTAATCAGGCAACATAAGCACCATATCAGAAATTTTTGGTTTTCATCTGTAAAAGGAAAACTAAAATGTGTAGGTTTTATCAAATAGGAAAAAAAAAAGCACATAATCTGTATAAAAACTTTCAAACCATTATATTTAGGGAAAAAATTTCAAACTACTAAGTTCACAGAACAAGCGTCCAGGACCATGTGTCAAACTTAACTTTGTGGGTTTTTTCTTCTTGTGGGTTTGGGATCACTGCCGCTCAACCCTTGTGTGGCCAATTCCTTTTTTGTAACAGCAGCAGTTTTTAAAGCCAAAGGAGAATGATGGAAAGAAATGAAAGAACTTGGTTTTTCTCAAGATTGGTTTTTTAGTTCACATTTCAAACCATTAGTAATTTCAACCTTTTTAAGGCAATATAACTGCTATAGGCATGTCAGTAGTCAATATTTTCAATTTAATCTTCCAATTTTGTAATTTGCCTAAATATCCTTGCTTGTTAAAAACAAATTTAATAAAAAGGATTGTCTTAAATATAATTGTGCTTAGTACCAAATGATTTCTATAAAATAGAAGCCTTTTACATGCTCCTAATTCTTTACCCTAAAACTTAAAACTTTACCAAATCTATGATGAAAACGCTGAACATTTGGTGGGAACAGCTACTTGGTGAGCCACTTTCTTTTCCCATTTGCGATGACTGAGTCCATTCCAGGTGGAGATTTGTAAGACAAGAAAGAAGAAAACTGAGGCCTAAAAACTGAACATGTCAGTACCTGATCTAGAACAAAGCAGGTTCACGTGTCCCAACAAAGTCATGGAGGTGAGGCTCAGCCATCCAGCACCTAGAGTGAGACTCTACACTCACCTGACACACTAACTCCCTCTTCCTGAAATCTAATAAACACCATGTTTCCAAAGGCTTTCTTAACAAAGAAACAAAGACAATACAAACTATAGTAAGTCACCATTGTATCCATAAATTACAGCATAGAGTAATTTTTAAACCCATTTTCCCTCATCAGCAACCATAAATTTGCTTGGCCAGTAACAAGTATCTCTGAACAAACAGATCTGTCTAGCTCTGTATTTTAACAAACTTTTGGTCATGAAGTGACAGGTGAGAAACCAGTTTTGGGTCATGAGCATGAGGTTTTCAAATAGCACAGTGTATATGGACTGCACATAAAAATAAACATTCATGGGGGAGTTGGGGATTTAGCTCAGCGGTAAAAGCGCTTGCCTAGCAGCCCCAAGGCCCTGAGTTCAATCCTCAGTGCTCCCCCAAAATACAACAGCAACAAAAAAATAAGCATTCATGAAATGTGTTTAATCATGTGGGTGTATAAGTGTATGTGTATATACCCAAGTGTGTAGGAATAACATGCACACATACACGTATTTCTGGGCAAAGTTGTTTAAGAAACACTTGTTTAGTTGTGCTATATAAACTTAGGACAGGCAAGTGTGGCCCTGGTGGGAAAACAGGGATGGCTCACTCACTTTGCCATTTTAGATCAAGACCTTGAACAAGGTGAGGGGTGAGGAGGAAGAGGCATAAGCGGGAAGCAGGGACAGATGAGGGTGAGGAGGAGTGAGTGAATCCAACTGTGCAGTACGCTCAGACACGTGTGCTCACAGGCCCAATGCGAGTATTGTCCCTTTCCTACCTAGTTCAGGGTTCTTATGACAGACTAGGAAAGGGAAATTTCACAACTCTTTAAAACAACAAAAGGGAATATTCATTGTATTTTGGTTCCAATGTCACTAATTATGCAAATAATCTTTGACTCTAAAAAAATTCGGAAAGTAAATGTTACCTTAACGAATGATACACTCAATCCAGGCATCACACCTCAACTGTGCACCTCCACAGTGCCTGCACCACCCTGTGCCAGGTCCCAGAATGACAGAGAACAAAAGCTCCTGCTCGCTAAAGGCTTTAGTCTTCTGGGCATCAGACATAGAACAGTACTGCATTACAATAAAGATCCTGGAGGCTGTGGAGATACTAGGAGAGGTCCCTCAAGCAGCCCTGGGAAGACCTTAGGCCACAAAAGAAGAACAGAGGCAAGAGGAATGGCTCTCAGGAGTCCAGGCTCTGACAGCAAATGCCTTTAGGCACTGTCCACAACAGGACTCAACTGCAATGTATGTGGTGTGGTTACGAAGGAAAAAAACAGAAAATGGAGCTAGACAGGTAGGCAGAGGAAGTCAGCGAAGGAATACCTCCCCAAAAGTGTCCCCAGATTCTCAATCCTGGATAAAACCAGAATGTCACCCCTAAATAAGGCAAAGCCATAACAAATTCAGACTCTGAAGAATGATTTTACAACATGGGACATAACATGTGAGTTAATATGACACTGTGAAATAAATTAACTGGGTATCATTAGTATAGCCATTTTACAATGAGCTAAAAATAAGGTAACAAAAGTGGCTACAGAGAAAAACTGTTGAACAACCTGAGAGTTTCCTCCCTCTAATATAAGCATCCCTACTGTCCTATAAGTCTCGTGTGTGTGTGTGTGTCTGTGTGGGTGTGTGTGTGTGTGCGCACGCATGCGCATACACATGCACCTGTATTTTGAGAGGCTGTATCTTGGATTCTTACCATATGCTAATATAAAAGGATTTGAACACGTTTTCGTCAACAGTTGACCAATTGTGGGGAATCTTTCCATGACTGTATTAGAATCCTGTAAAAGAAAATTACATTTTGGTCAGTAAAAGACACTATGCAACTCAGAAAGACAAACTGACACTACAGGTTGAGGGAGTTTGAGTGCTCTTTGATGACTGCGTTTTAGAAAAGTGGACCAAAAAAAAGAGTAGAGAAAACTTTTTGGTTAAAAAATCCAAATAAAGTTTAATAAGCAAACAAACATCCCACCTCACCCTTAAACCAGGTCACCAAAACTAAGATGTATGGCATAATTAGGTAAAATCAATTTTGTTATAAAATTAATTTTATTTTATTCATATTTGTCAGGAAAAGCTACTTTTTATTTGAAAATAACGCAGACCCCCATATAAGAGTAAAAAAATATCACTAGTGATTAATAATTAATATGATCCTGTTTTTTTATCTAGCATAACAAGACATTTCTAACCAAACTCCAGGAAGTTTCTTTTCAGAGAATATTTAAAAGGGGACAAGAACTCTGGAACTTGTAAAAAGAAATAAAAGCAACCAAAGCATAAAGATACATATCTCTGCTTATTACTATTTTGATTGCTATATGCTAAATGACATCATACTTAATCTACAAACTAAACCCTGAGACCAAAAAAAAAAGATCAACCAAATAGAAAACAGCTTAAGATTAAAAAATACACATGCTGTTGTACAACTGGCCCTTTTCCCACTTCTTTACCTTTCATGAAAGTTCAAAAATACAACCCAACTGAGATAGTGTGCAGGTCAGCTAAAATGATAAGCATTTCTTGCTGTTGCAGCAATAAACTCCTCGCATTCGTCTCTGCATCAAGGCTGTTCATAGACTTTCTGGGACCCCACTAAGGTCAAGTTACCTAAGTCTTACTACAGAAAACAACTGTAAAAATTAGCATTGGTTGTTTTCACAGACTGTATTTTTACTTCTAATTTCTAAAGACATGTGAACTTATCAACGGAATTTATTCTTCATATTTCCTTTTTGCTTCTTTAGCAGAAGAGAAGCATCACACGAGAACACTTTTATTAAGTGATAATCTGGGTTTTCATTTTGAAGTTTAAAAATCAATATGAAACAATATGTTCATTATATGAAAACATCTATTACACAAGTAAGCAATATTACATTAAAAGAAAAATACATAAAGTTTTATAAATAATAAATTGCATAATATCAGTAAGGACATTCATAATCTTAATATTCGCCAGAAAATATCACTTGAAATATTTATTGGGAGAGATCTTAGTATCTTGTTAGATCTCAACATAAGAACAGATCATATTATGTCTTAGGAAAGCTAACTTGAGAACAGGGCTGAGGAACAGGCAAGCATTTTAGACAATTTTTCAAGACCTCAGGGACATGAGAGCCTTAAAAATAATCACATTTATTATTTGACAACAAGTACCAAAGTCTTGTTCATTTAAAAACCACCTGGTTGTACTAGGGGTATAGCTCAGTGATACAGCACTTGCCTAACATGCACAAGGCCCTGGGTTCAATCTCCAGTACCATAAATAAGTAAAGAAAGAAAGAAAGAAAAATTTAGAAATACATATAAGTAAAAATAAAGCCAGCCCCGGTGGTGCATGGCTGTAATCCCAGTACCCAGAAAGCAGAGGGAGAAGGATTGGTGAGTTCAAGGCCAGCCTGCACTACAGAGCCAGACCCTGTCTCAACCAAAAAAAAGAAAAAAAGAAAGGGAAAAATCCCAACTTGTTTGGTCAGTGTCTCATGTGACAATACAACCAGCCAAGAAGAAAGACTTATGTCATAACAAATTAGAGTAGGAAACCAGCTCTTATCTGCAGTCTTATGGGTAATGGATCTTCCCAATCGAGTATCTTAGGTCCATAGCACAAGTCACTAACCCTGGATAGCATCCTGGCTTGGTGAAATCTAGTGGAGTCCCTGATGGCACACGATAATTTCATTATTTTAGTCTACTAGTACACTTACCATCTCCTTCAAGACTTCATACATCTGCCTCAGGAACTCCTGGAACTGAGACAGGTGCAAACAGGCGTCCTTCTGGATTTCCAGAGTAGAAGCTCCCTCCCATGCAGAAAGCTTCTGCATCCAATACTGACAGTCAGAAGCAAGGCCTACGAAATCCTGAGCCATCTGGAGAAAAGGGAAAAGGTGATGTCTTCACACAGCAGGATGCCAAGCACTGAAGGAAACAGAGCGTACACATCAAATCTGTAAAAAAGAAAGTAATGAAGCATTTTAGAAAGGATCTTCCGTCAGTGCCTTCACGATACACTGAGGTTGAAGGTGGATTCCAAAGGACTAAAAGAGCCTGCCATGGATGCTGGAGTCATCTTTGAATCATTTCTAAATGTGTCACCCAGCTGTAGCTCTGATTTTTTCCATGTGAGCTTTTTATCATGAATAATATCATTAGGTTAGAAGTCATTATACATCCCCAGGCACATACTAATTATGTACAAAAAGCACAGCTGATAACACTTTATATCTTCTTTTTAAGATTGAGCTATTTTTAAATGTTCTGAAAATGAAGTTCCTTTGAATACTGTATTTTAATGTAATGGGAAATCAAAAACATCCATGGGTATTTAATAGTAGTCTGTGCCTAAGAAATGTTTTTGATGTTCTTATGTTTTATATGCATTTCTGGCTTCTCATTTAGGTGCAAAAAAAAAAAAAACCTTCTATGCATTACTGTCTAATAAATTTTCTTGCCAGTTTCTCTTCATTACTTAGAAAAAAGTAAAAAACTCATTCCACATGCATCAATTTAAAGTCTGCTTAATTAAAGACTGCTTTACATACATGATCTCATTTCACCCACAAGAGGCCATATTTTAGTAAAGTGTAATAAATTCCAATTATTAAGGAGGTGTACTAGTCTTAAGTAATGGAAAATAAAATCTCCTAAGCCTGACTTCCTACCCTTAAGTCCATATTCAACAGCACAGTGGGCATCCACAGGAGCATGTGCCTCAGGGGGAGTGGGGTAGTAGACTCCCTGTGCCCCTCCATGCTCTGGGGGAAGCAGGGGAACCAAGAGGGCCAAGAAGAGAGCCCCCCCCCACCCTATCACGTGCAGGTTTTTCACAGACTCCTGGCTTCCCGAGGGCCGGGGTGACACTCCGAGATCTCATTTCAAAAGACTGCACTGGAGCTGTGGATTTAGCTCAGTGGTTAAGAATGCTTGCCTTGCAAGCACAAGGCCCTGAGTTTGATCCCCAGCACCAAATAAAAAAAAGATAGAGACTGCACTGGTGAGTAGTATATCACTGAGTTTAAATCCTCCACAATAGTAATAATTAACTGATAAAACGCTCCTAGTTAAATACCAAAAATATTGACAAAGAAAGTTCCCATTACTAAACAGGAAAACAAGAAGACTATAGAATTCAGCTGTAGCGCAAAACATCTAGACTAGGAAAATGAAAGTTTTACAGTGGTACTTAACAACTTACAGATTTGAAAAGTACTCAGTTGAAATTTAAAAAAAAGTTAATAGTAGAGGAAATATATGCATACTGTCAAAATGGCACTTACGATGTGTAATCAAAATATGTGGTGAATGTTTAAACAAAAAAATTTTTATAGTAAAAGACACATTGCCATTAATCCCCCTCAAAATACCCTCACTTCAAACACACACACCCTATCATTCTTGCCACTTTCTGAAGTAGTTCTGGAAATCACCGTTTGTGAGCATGATCAAAAATACAGTGACTCCTGCTGCTCAGTGCCATCCTACAGAAAAGTAGGCTCATTAAAACATTGAAGTGTTTCCTCATCCTCCTTATTCACTGGATCTGGCACCATGTGACTTCTGCTTCTTCTCCAAAGTCAAAATGACCATGAAAGGTAAATGCTTTGAACTGATTCAGGACACTGAGGTAACCACGATGTGGAACTAAAGACACTCATAAAAGAGGATTTTCAGAGCTGCTTCACAAAGTGGCAAGAACAAGGGGCTAAGTGTTCCAAGCAAGCGGGAAGGTTTTGAGGGCAATTAATGACAATGTATCTTTTACTGTAATAAATTTAAAAACAATCTAAACATTCACCATTTATTTTATCATACCACCTACTACGCAAAAATCTAAGTATCAGCCCTGATTATTCCATCTCTCATTGTCCTCCTCATCCAATCCATCACCAATGCCTGTCAATTCTACCACCAAAATAAATACAAGTGATCTGACATGACTGTATCCACTTCCTTCTGCTCACTGCTACCACCTCACTCCATCCCCATTCCTTTCCTGGAGTGTCACATTTGTTTTCTACCAGATCCACTTGCTTTTCTCAAATTCATTCTCTACAAAGACAAAAACAACTTTTGCAAATATAAAGTCACACCTGGAAAGCCCTCCTGCTTAAAACCTTTCTTGCACAGCTTGGGGAAGTAATTCAGCTCCCTGAGACGAAAATCCCAGTGCCTTTCTGGAGTTTCTGAGATCCTGAAAACTCAGCTCTGGCATCCACCAGCCTCTCAGTTTCCTCTCCCAGCTCACCCCAGTCAGCCAGCCTCTGCCTGCTCCAGGACACGCCAGGACCTTCCCTGCTTCTAGGCCTTTCTGCCAGTTCCTTTATAGCAGTTCACCACAGTAACCACGTTGGGTGTGTATTTGTTCACTTAGTTACTGCCTCTTTGGCTGGTATGTAAATTCCGTCTTCCCAGAATGTAGCACATGCCTGACAACAAACAAACAAACAACAACAAAAAAAAATCGAAAAACCGAGTGAATGATCCTCTGACAATTTTCAAAGTCCAGTTTTAAGTTAAATGTTATAGCAAAATGCTTCTCCAGATAAAGCAATTTAATTGTTAAAAGATTATTCACCCAAAAGAAAACTTTTGAAGTATTTTTAAGTTACTTGTGTGAAATTTAATTGTTGAAATTTTGTTTTATAAATATAATAATTTATACATGCATACTTACTATGCTTTTGGCAACATCTTAAATGCTTTATAGGTACTACTTATCACAGAAATTTTATAAAATGATATCCACTATTATCCCTATTTTATAGAGGCACAGAACAATTGTGTAATTGCCTAGAATAAGGTTATATAAAAGGTTATACAAAAGAAGTAACTGGTAATAGCTGACAGAGCCAAAATTGTAGGATTTGAATCCAGAGTTTGCCTCTAAAACCTATGCTCTTAAATAAACTAAAGAAACAAATTGATGAATTTCTTGTATATTTCATATGGCAATATAAAGGAAAATTGGATATTTGAGAACAGTAAGTTGAAGAAATTTTTGATGAAAGAAATAAAAACCATCACTTTATAGTATAAAACTGAAACAACTTTTTGTTTAGTAATGGGAGGACATCTGATGGTTTTAAGTGGAGTCAGCTTTAGGGACTGTGCAGTGGTCCTCAATGTTCTATTCGATAGCGTGCGTGCGTGCGTGTGCGCGTGTGCGCGTGCATGTGCACGTGTGTGCGTGCGTGCGTGCGTGTGCTGGGTGGCTCCCTGGTTGTGACAATAGCATCGTGGCAGGGGTCGCCAGAATTTACTACCTGACAGCCAGGAATCCTAAACACAATGTGGTACTTTCTTTGGGTCAACAGCTCATAAAGGAAAAAAAAAAAAAAAAAAAAAGGTTTCCGTTAAAGCCCAAGTGGTGCCCCCCTAAAAACACTGGCCTAAACAGAACACTTTGGAATGGGCATCTGCTGATTCTGTCCGGTTAGCATTCTTCTTAAGGGTAAGACACCCTACTTTTTCTTTGGGAAGTACCTTTCCTCCATTCCACAAGCTCTTGATGGGCCTTTTAATCAAACTGCCTTGTGCCATCAGCCAAAAGGTGGGATGATGACTCATGTTAGGTAAATCAGACTGTTGGGAATCTGATCTTGGGTTTGACAGATATACAGAAGGAACTTGGTCATCCAAAGGCTCCCTTAATGTGGATCCTTGGAGCTACCCTACTTCATATCCTTAAAAAGACTGAATTTTCCTCCCATCACTTCAAATATGTCATTTTCTTCTTGCACGGTTTCCAAGGAAGTTGGCTGAAATTCTTCTCTTTGCTCCTCTGGAGGTAAACTGCTTTTTCCTCTGGCTTCTTTTGGAAGTTTAATCTTTGACATTCTGTAGTTTGAAAATGATATGCCTAAGTGTAGTTTTCAATATTTATCTTGCTTGGTGTTCTCTGAGCTTCCTGGATCTGTGGCTTGGTATCTGATGATTTGGGAAATTTTCAGTCATTCAGTCATTTTTCAGTCATTTTCAAATATTTCTTCTTCTCTTGTCTTCCCCTTACATGTATGCTTTGTAATTAGATCACGGTTCTTAGATATGTTGTTCTTTTAAATCTGTATTGGTGAGTACTTACTAGAGAAACAGATATAATACAAGATATACAAATATATAAGAATTTATAGAGTGGCTTACAAGGGCTTCCTGGAGTCAGATGTGGAAGAGTGCAGGGGTCGGTCTGCACACTGGAGATCCAAAGGATCTAGTTGAAGGTCTGGAGCTCACTGCAGTGTCCCATGCGAGTCTGTATCAGGAGACAGATGGGTCTGCAGTGGAAGGCTGATAAGAGATTACATCCAAGGTGAAGGCGGAGACTGAAGCTCCTCTGAAAAAAACAGCAGCAGACCCGTCCTTCTTCTTTTCCCCTTCATACCATCCAGGTGACAAGCTGCTCTAGGGTGGGTCCTCCACACCTGTGGTGTGGAATTGCTGAGCCACTTTAGTTGAGCTTCTCTTACTCAAGTTGACACAATCAACCATCAAAGTATGGTTGTTCAATGGGGTTTTTTTTTGTTGGTTTGGGTTTTTGTTGGTTTTTTTTTTTGCCTGTTTTCAGCCTTTGTTTCTTTCTTCTCTTTACTTTTTCAGTTTGGGAGGTTTCTATTGAGATATTCTCAAGCTCAGAGATTCCTTCTACAGCTGTGTGTCATCTACTAGTATGGCTAACAAAGACAGTCTTAATTTTTGAGACAGTATTTCTGATCTCTACCATTTCGGTTAGGTTTTTAGGATTTCTATCTTTCTGTTTACATTGCCCAAATGTTCTTGCATGCTGTCTACTTTATCCAATAGAGCACTTAGGATATTAATCACAGTTATTTTAAATTCCCTCTCTGATAATCTAGTCTGGTTCTGATGCTTGCTCTGTCTTTCTAAACTATATTCTTTCTTGTAGTTTGCCTTTTTTTTTTTTTTTTTTTTTGCGAGATGGACATGATGTACTAGGTAAAAGGAACTGCTTAAACAGGACTTTTTTGTTATGAGGTGGTAAGGTGTAGAGGGAGGGGAATGCTCTGAAGTCTTCGGATTCAGTCTTTCATGAGGCTGTATTTCTGGGCTGTGAAGTTAACAAGTGCTTGCCAGTTGCATTCCCCCACCTACTCCACTTAGCTGGGACAGGATGACTATAGCAAAGTATAGTCAGATGTTTCCCTTCTCCCACATGGAAGGGACTGGGGGTAGTATCTACCTTTCTGTCTCTATTGTGGGGGTGACAGTTTGCCCTGTAATCTCACTTCTCTACAGATCTAGGAAGCATTACTGGTTTTTCACTTTGATTCACCTTTTAACTTGTTGTTGGGATAGTGTTAGCAATATCCAAGTTCTTTACATGTAGAAGCAAAAACTGGAAATTCTTTCAAGGTATGGTTTTTCAGATTTCTCTTTGATTCTGTTCACCATGCCCAGACCTTCCAAAAGACTTGTCCCCTCCCACTTCCCTCCTCCTTCCTTTCTGCTCCTCTTCTTTCTCTCTCTCCTCTCCTCTCCCTCTCTCATTCAATTAACCATGGTGAGTTTCTGTGATTTTCAAAGAATACAAACTGATATATGGTCACAGGTATCAGAGAGTGAACAATAGGCAACAACCATTGAAGAAGGGTGAGAAATTCAAAAGTGGTTATTGACTCAAGACAGGGAAAATGGCAATGAAATTTCTTTTCATTTTAGGAAGTTATAAACCAGATGTAATGGAAGAAGAGGGTAATACAGATCAATGAAGTATCTCCTACAATCAGTAGGAACAACCACTTGAAGCCCCTGGAGTCCTCAAAAATAAACTGCTCCAGAAAGTCCCTCATCTAGTGATTTATAGAGAACCACCTCCCCAGTGAGGGGCCAATGGGCTAATGACACTAAACTATCAAAAGCATTATCAAATGGTGACTGCAAATCAAATTGTACTTTCAGATGTGAGTCCTTAATACAGCAACCACAATGCATTTATAGAGCTGGCAAATGCATTTCTCCAGTGGGATAGGCTGAGGACGTAAGAAAGCAGTCCACTTTCATCTGTTACAAAGAGAGTATCTGGAGACACATCATATCCACACTGGCCTTCTGAAGATTGCCAGGGTGATGGATGCTGAAGAGTAGGAAATATGGGTATGCTTCATGTATTCCAGATAACGTAACTATCATGAACAGATAGGACCTGTCACTTCAGGAAGTCTCTTGTAATTCCATGGTCTGTACCAAGTTGAGATGTGCCCTTTAATGTGAGAGCACACAAGAAACTAGTAGCAGTGGTAGCCTCCAGTGAGGAGACCTGGGTGACTGGATGGTAAGTGCAGGGCAGGAACTTAAATTTCACTGGATACTTTTTGGAAACTTTTCAACTTAATGCCATTGATAATAATTTTTTTTGCATTCCTTTACTTCATTATTTTGAACGTGCATTATTCTCATATGTTCTTTTTTTCTACTTTATTAATGCATGTGTGTAGCATATAATGCCTGTGGAATTATTTACTCAAAATAAATAATAAACATAAAGTGAATGATAACTGCTATACCTTGCACCTGCTAAGAGGCACAATGATTAGCTAAAGGCAGCATGTAGCGTGTAAGTTTTAGACCATTTATCTGCTTCTATAAACTGGACTGGCAGTAAAACTAAGCAACAGTCACTGCACAATTGGCCCATGTTGGTGTGTTCTGTCACTCAGCTATATGGTCCAGCAAGCTGTTTCAAATGTGTAGAAGATCTGGGTTCTGGGAAGAGTCTATGGCAGACTTCAGCAATTGCACTGATCTTCCAAGCCACAAAGCAGGGAGTGTTCAGCAGCACTCTGTCATCATGTGCAAATTAAGCTGCTGGTCGAAATGCGTAAGTGAGGCTGGTTTTTGGACACTATCTGTATTTGCTTGCTGTGTCATCCAATTTTTAAAATTTCCTTCTCTTTCATTTTTCTCCTACTACATATATAGAATATATTATTAGCAGACAAATTTTCTATTTAGTGTATAATTTACAGAATATAACACGCAGATGGGAACAACCAAACCTGACAATAACTAGAACCCTTAGACTTAAGCTGGATGCACTAACCTGGTATTACTTAGTATGAGTTGGCTTTCTTATTAAAGGAAGAGACAGCTAAATTGTGTTATCTGGAAGAGTTTTTTAAATTCTGCTTACAAAAACCAGTAGGTTTGAATGTTCTGACTAGTCAGAAAATGAAACATGATGAATATCTGTGGGTTTTGCTTATCTATTACTATGTACAATTATTCTTTGGGAGAGGAAAAACAAAATGTGTGTGTGTGTTTGTGTGTGTGTGTGTGTGTGCACACGCATGCCACTTTTGCTCAGAAGAACTGCCATTCTTCTTTCTGTATGATCTTAGTGCGACTATGGAAAAGGTGTTTATTCTTAGAAGTCAGGGAGTTACAGAGGTCTCACAGATAAAACTAACAGTTAGTAAATATAGTATATAGGTAAAAGTTTGTCCAGCACCATTCGAAAACAGTAGACTTTCACCAAACAGGAATAGCTTATGATTATCTCACTTAAACACAGAGTATGTGGTCCAAGTGAAATTCTGCTTACAGTGTTTCTTTTTAAAATTTTTAATAAATGGTCTGCAACTATTTTTAAATATACAAAAATGTATTAAAAGACAAATGAATCCTCATGTGCCCATTAACCAAATAATTAACAAACTTTTTCCATTTTTAAAGCAAACTGCAGAGTTATATCACTTTACCCAAAATACTTCTATGTATATCCCTTTTATTCTAAGGACTTAAAAAAGAGGAAATTTAATTATATTTCACATGCAATAAAACCAACAATATCACCTGATAGACTATTTATGTTTACATTCTTTTTCAGAATTCCCTGTATATTTATTCATGTTATTACTTTGTTCATATTAGAACCCAAATAAGATCATGTACCAGTATTACCTGTGGCCAATAAAGATATTTTTCCTTCAATCTATAATTATCCTTTTTGAAAAAACATTTTCATATCATTTATTCCCTAAAAAAAACCAAAGACCTTCCATCTACAGAGTTCCCCACACTTTTGCACTTGGCTGATTATATCTCTGTGGTGGTGTTTAACTCATTTCACTATCCCCTCTACTTCTTGAAAATTGATAGACTTGATCAGGTTCTGGTTTAATTCTTTCACAAGAATAGTTCATCTGTAGTGCTGCATACTTTCAGTTAAACCAGAAAGCACATAATATTTGGTTCTCTCATATTTCACAATGTAGAAACTGATCAGTGAATTCAGATACTGTCAATCCAATCCAATCCACCCACTACAATTTATTGTCAATTTATTCACTAATGATTTTAGGATCCACTAATGATCATTTTAAATCCATTAGGAGTTAAAAAAATAGTGATTTACTAATTTTATCCATTTTCCTGCTTTTATGATACTTCTTGATGTAGAAAAATTTTACGCTACCAGGTAGTCAGATCAATAACTTTCTCCTTTAGGTTTCAACATATGTCTCTTCAACCCTGCACAACTGCCAAAGTTGTGCTAGCTTCTCTGTTAGCAGTACAAGCTCTCTTCCAGGTTTTTGGTCTTTTCCCTCTTCTTAAGAAATGGCAAATACCTCATGGGGAAAAAAGGTCCTACAGAATTTATATGCAGTACTTTGCACTTGCCTTCACTCAGGGTCTTAACTCCTAAAATTATGAGTAACTTCTCAGTCCTCCAACATTTTCAAAAGATGTTTATTTGACTTTTCTAGATACTCTAGCATAGATAGAAGAAAGTCTACAATAAAGTCCCTTGATTAACTAGGATAGGTACCCTAAAGTCAAATATGGTACAAGGAATCTTTAATGTAAACATACTTAGTTAAAGTTGCATCTAATTTCAGTTTTACTTCTTGGTATGGTAGACAATATAAGTGATATAAACCTTATAGCTGAAGGTAGATCCCAGTATACTCCCTCCCCAAACTCAAGGTTGAGGTCTATATGGCTACACCCTGAGAGTAGTGTTTGGAAGTAAATCGGCCTGCATACAGACAACAGCCTAGATGCGAAAGTAAAAGTAAGTTATGGTGGGCCCAGGCCATGGGCACTGCCAGATGCCTGGAAGAGCCAAAAAGAAATTCCTTCTGGAGGGAGATAAAATCATCTGAGGTTTCAAATTATCTCTAAAAATAAGTCTCTAAATACAATAGAGAACATATGAGTGAAGCCAATCAATCACATAGGAAGAAAAGAATACATACACAAGAACCTAAAAACAATGGACAAAAACAGACACCAAAATGAAGAGGCACAGCAGATAAAACTTTAAAGTAACTAAGAAAGCTAGGTATTTGTGAAGTAAAAGTAAAAAATTTGTGGTTTGAAAACTACAAAACATTAAAAAAATGAAAAAGAATCAATAAGAAATTCTAGAACTGAAAAACTACTTAAATTAAGAATTCAATCGATTAGACTCAGGTGAAAATATTTCATGAACTCTGAAGATACATCGGAAGAATTTATCCAGAATGCAAGATGGAAATAAGAACAATGGAAGAATACACAAGAATGGTTAAGACATGTATGTTCAAACAAAATGAGAGACCAGAAAACTTACCCTCAATGCAGTGAAAGAAAAAAAGGGCCAATGCAGAACTCTACACCCAACTACAGTACCCCAAGAATAAAGGTGATGTGAAAGCCTTCCTAGCACACTAAAACCAAAAGAATCAGTCGTCAGTAAATTTGTTACAAAGAATGCTCTTCATCTGATGGAAAAATGATTGTAGATGAATGTCTAGATATATGATAAGAAATTAAAAACAATAAAGATGTTAGATGGGAAAATCTAAATCAATACTTATGATATAAAAATAGTATTTTGGACTTTTAGACATACGCGAAAATTAAAATATACAAAAACGATAGTATATAAACCAGGAGACAGGTAAAGTATTCCAAAGTCCATGTATGGTCGAGGAAAGGGAGCATAAAAGTGGTAACACTGGACTTTAGTAACTGAAGAATGTGTATTATAATTTTCAGGATATCCATTAATAAAATACTAAAAGGCAATATATAATTTCCAAATTATAAGGGCAAAAAAACAACAATAAAAAAACCCCAGCTCCTCCAAAGGGCAAGACAGCAGAGAAAAAAGAATGTAGAATATACGGGATAGATAAAAAGTCACATGGTAAGGCTAGCGGTATAGCTCAGTGCTAGAGTGTTTGCTTAGCATGCCTGAGGCCCTGGTTTCAATCCTGAGCACCAAACACAAAAACAAACAAACAAATAAGCACATGTTATGATGGTAGATTTAAACTCAAATATATTAATAATCATACTTTTTGCAGAATAAATCTCCAGATAAAAACCAAAGATTACCACTTTTGAATTACAAAAAACCAATAACCTCTATGCTGTTACAAAAGACCCAGTTACATCATAGATATTAGGAGGTAACAGAGATATAGAGAAGCTTTAGCTTTAGCTTTTAAGAAGAGGAGAAAAAAAATCACCTATACCAAACCAAAAGAATCAAGTAAATAAAAGATACCAAACAGATTTTATAACAAAAAATATTATAGGTAAAGAGGAGCACTCATATGATAAAAGTTTCAACTCAACAGGAGACATTACAATTCTAAGTCTGTATGTACCCAATAATATAGAAATATAAAACAAAATATAACACAAAAGTAACATAGAAAAATAATTCTACTATTAATGGCAAATTTTAACACACTTAATAAATACAAAAATGTACAATCTAAATTTTTCCTCAAAGACAATTGCAAGCTTATTAAGTCATTATGTGTATTAGCAGGATGTTGATAACAACATTCCTCATAATAAACCCACATGCCAATAAAGAACAGACTGAGCTGGGCATGGTGGTGCATGCTTGTAATCCCAGTACTTCAGAGGCTGATGCAGGAGGATCATTGTGGATTCAAGGCCAGCCTGACCAATACAGTGAGAGACTCTGTCTCAAAAATCAAAACAAAACAAAAAATAGATAAAATAGATAAAAATAGATTGAATAGATAAAATATGGTACAGTCCTACAATGGGATACTAAGCAGCAATGCACTAAGCTACAAGAACACATAAGATATGAATGCTTTTGATATGTTATGTTCCATAATTTAAAAATATCTTTTAAAACTTCTAGATACACATTTACCATACAGATGATATCCCAAGGGTAAAGAAAAAAAGAAAAATTATTGTGAATGCTAATCAAGATACGAATTATGTGAATAAAATTAGAAGTTTTAAATTGTTGAATCAGTTATGCATTTTCTATTATTTGCCTGAGTTCTCTTTAAAAATATTAAAACCACCAGAATTAGGAAAAAACGACATTCCTAGTACCGGCTTACTCTTTTTGTTTTCATCCTAGAATAATGGGTCTATTTTCCCAGTCTTGGCTCTGAGCGGGAGAAAGCCTACATCCTTTCTTCTTGGACCCTCACCTTAGCCATGTGGCTACTGCTCTGTCTCCACAGGGCTACTGTTACAGCAGGAAGAGACATGGAACTTTCCACTCAGAGGGAACAAGGGAGTTCCACGCTCAAGTAGATAAGATGAGGTGGTTTCCATGCAGTTCCAAAACAATGTATGCCTTGTAAAATAGAATTGATTCTTTATATTTATGATCATTTCAACTCTTTCAGGAATGTATTAATGTTTTTATCCCTATTAATCTGCAAACTTACTACACAATTGAGAACTGACTATACATTTTTTAATTAATACCAAAACCCTTTCTCTTACCCCAAATCTAAATCGTTGACTTTTAGGATTCTACCTAGTGTCTGTCCCCAAATTCATTTCATTATGAGCTCCTAGAGAAATACTATATAGTGCCTTTCATTTCAAAATAAAAGCTGGAAGCTCAGTCCAGTAACATATTCCCTTAAAACTCAGGATTTTAACAAGTGTTTGCATACACACTCTACACTAATGTAGCAAAGACAAATAGCACAGAAAGTTCAAAGGAAATCCACACTTTCCATTTCATGAGTCATTTCTTTCTTAGCACACTTACCCAATCCCTAAGGAATCAAAGTAAGCCATGATTTTTACCTTCTCCACATACACAGACTAAAAACAATAGAAATTTTTAGTATACCTCAGTATATATTTTCAGGAAAAAATAAAATGACCTACAGAAATTTTTGTGCAGAAAGGAAAGTCCTGTGAGGAGACAAATGAGGAGAGAGACTGGCATCAGAAAGGAAAGGAGCAGCCAGTGGAAACCCCAGGTGCTTGTTCGTATTCCTGGTTTCCTGTAGGACTAGAAGGGTCCTTCACTGGCAGGCAGTAAGGCGAGAGAGAGAGAGAAAGTGGCACGGATCTGCTGTAGGGCCCTGTTCCAAGCAGTGTCTACTCAAGATCACCACATTCACCTTCCTCGTTTATAAACTGCCCAGAAGTTATTTAGTTGCTTGCTAGTACTATTTCTTGAATTCAAGCTATCAAGTTACAAAGATATATCACGTCCATAAAGACTCATACTCTCAACACAACAGTAACATGGCTCAGATTCAAAGTACAGCACGTAACAAAGTGGTAAGACTTCAGGGCAAAAGGCTTCCTCATTTTGGTTGACTTCTGCCTTTTAGGAGAGTATCTTCAAAAACATCACGGAGAATATGCTTCACCAGGAATATGGAGTTCACCATTTTGTTCCAGAATCCCTGCAATATTTCTTAGGGGATGAAGGGATCTTCCCCAGTACCAGGGATGAATTTTGACTTGTGTAAATTTGAAATGTTCTGAACGTTTATACTCATAAACTTTTTACTGACGATCCCCCAAAACTTAAACTTTACTGAAGATCCTCCAAAATGTTTGTTTATAATGGTTATATTTGCCAATATTCGCCATATTAGAAATTAAAACTGAGAAAAATTTAAAACAGAATACACAAACACACATCACGTTAGATGATAAGTGATGAAGTTGTCACTCTGGCAACTAACTCTCACAACTCCACCATAGGCTAGTGAGCGAATGAGAGTGGAAAGGACAACTAATACCGTAGCATTATCATGAAAACAACTGTGCCCTGTGAACTTCCGTCAGGAACACTCAGGAATCCCCAAGCCACATTTCGAAAAGACATAGTATAGACCATTCATGGTATTTCCACTTGCCCTCTATCAACTATAGAATGGCATGTTAAATCATTTGTTGGCCTTTGGCTAAGATCAAGTATAGAAATGACACATTATGCTACTCTAGTCCATGTGAACTGAGTGCTGGTTAAAGGATTTCTGGGAGAATGTGCCTCAATTTTAAAAGTTCACTTTTTCCATTTCAGACACTGTCTTCAGTCTTTGTATGACACTAGAATAGTAGAAATCATCTTAAGACCTAGGAGTAACGTAGCGTAAAAGGATTGGGCAACACACAGTAAATGGCAGAGCAGAAGGATGCTTGGGCCCTCACTAGCATAGCTGAGGCCATGAAAGTATCTTTTTGCTTAAACCGCTTTCCACTGGATTTTCTGTTACCTGCAGTCAAACACACCCTAGTGATACATCTCCTCAGAACCCAGTTTGCTGAGCACATTCTGAAAACCATAAATGCCCACAGTACCTGGCACATAGTAGAATCTTGATAAGTGTGTACTGAACAAATGTGTGAAAAAGATAAGTAAACAAATCCATCATATCTGTTGTGGGAGATGAAGAGAGATAAAATTTAGACTGTTTTTATGTTGACAGAAGTCCTTGTAGCTCCCACAGTGTCAACATTTATAATAAAGCTCATTATAAACTGCAAAATGGCCTTGTCAGAAAATATTTAATCCACCCCCTCAAAATACAACCAAACATAAAATTAAGATACTTAACGTTCAACTACACTTAGGTTGACAACATTTTCCTCCTGCTTGCTGAGAGGCTGCAATTAGTATGTTTAGTTTACTGAAAAGTAAGGTTTCTTTGCTTCATTATTGTAAATAAGACTGGTCAGTTTACTCCCATGTGTGGCTTTTTATGCTTAAAATGACAGTAACATATTCTTGCATCTAGAAATTACCTATAAAAAAAATAAGGTAACATTTTTCCTTTAAAAACAATGATTGTGCCCTGTGCCCTGAGGTTTCAAGAAAAGTTCCACTAGCAGGAGGTGGCTTTTTTCTCTGTTGAGTCAGCAGGGTTTCACCTCTGAGGCAGTCTAACCAGAAACACAGACCTGAAATTTGCAGATGATTTCAAACCAACCTCAATCATTAGCAGAATCTGGGTCTAAGGAATCGGAGCACGTGTATATACACTTCAGGTGACTCTGCAATGAATTACAGAAATTCAATCTAGCTGATAAGTCAGAAGGTACCGAGTCAATCCTCCTGCCCGTGTTCCCAGTTGTGCTGAGTGGAGAGCTTCTTTCTAGACCTGGCTTCAAAGAAGAAGAATCTTTTGGCCACAGTCCTTACCTTCACAGCGGCCAAGACAGAGACCTTGAGCTTGTTCTCCATCTGAGTACCAAAGGGCTATCACTTCAACTTGAAAAATAACATTGCCCCCCCCACAAAGTTTCTGATATAAATAGTGAATACTTATTTTCCTTGCTTTTTGTCTTCATTTATCTGTTGGCTTTGGGTTAGATCATTTAGAAAAATGAGCTGAGGAGCTCACTGATTACTAAAATACTAGAAATCTTCTTGCCTTTGTCACTAGTGAGTAGGCTCCAAATTATCTCTACCTGTTTTGGCCACTGATTCCACTAGTCATGAGAAACAAAAGCAAAAAAACACACATCTTATATATTGGAAGCCTCCTTTATGACAGAAACTTCCCAAAACATTGTAAATGGAAAGATGACAGTGTTCCCTGCTCTCAAGCAACCTGTGGTTCATGAGGAACTCGAGCCCCAAAAGAAGATAAACTTTAACTGGTGGTGAGGACTGGGAGAAAAGGAAATACGGGGTGCTACGAGAAGCCTAAGAAGGGCCACTAACCCAGCATGCAGTGTCAGATGCTCCAGACAGAAACAACACCTGAGCTAACCAAGGTCATGCTATATGAGCAGGAGCAAGCCAGGCAAAAACATCAAAATCAAACACAGGATGCTTACTGTGCTGCATAGAAAGAGTCTCGGTACCACATGATCTGTGCTTCTCCAATGTGCAATAAAAACTGATGAGAGCTCCCAATACAGTCTGAAATCATTTTTGTTCTGTTAGGTATTAACAATTATATACCAGTAAAACCGTAGGCTTATAATTCTTATGCAACTACAAAACAGAAAATGTACAAATGAACAAAATTACAAATTTGTACCAATGTAATAAAACCTAACAATATTTCTAAAAGATAATTAAATTTAAGTTAATATCATTGACTTAAATGTGCTCAGTGAGGTTACTCAAACTCACTTTGGACCAATGATATGAACTTGGTCCTAACTGCTACAGGCAGGTTCTGCTGAATTTGTGGCCACTGGTATATGTTGGGGATGGCCACACTTGCCTGCCATTTTTCTCTTTTGAACTACTGGGAAACAGCAATCTCTCACTGAGCTCACACACGTTATTTACATTTTCATGTCTTTTCCTTTGTAATACCTCAGTACACTTAAAGTAATGCAACTTGGGACCAATACAAACACAACTGCAACACTAAAATCTTAAGACACTATTTGGTTGGAGTTGCAGGCAATTAGGTGTTTGGAAACATGACTTTTTAAAAATTACCCTCAAAATGAAAAACAAGGTGAAATTTTTGTCAAGAATCATAGCATCCTAATAAATTTTACCTGCTTAATCCCTCTCATTGTTTTGGCCCTGCAAGCTCAGAAGGAGTTTAAATAACTGTATGTTTCGGGCCACTGAATTCACATGGAAAAACATTCTTGTGGTTAACTTTTAGTACTATGTAAAACCAAATATCTGACCTTTATTTCCTTTAAACTCTCAGATCACATGATTTCCAGTTAAGATGGCACAATAAATTTACTCTTTGATGGATCCTCTCTACTCTAAACACACAGCAACCAGAGAGGAAGCATGAAAAGAGAAAACCAAAAAAGTGAAAACTCAAAATATACACACACATGTGCGCACACATGCACTATACGTTGTTCATGAACTCAATCCTCTCCATGATTCTGGTTGCAAATCGAAGTGGACAAGACCAAATCAAATTTCCTCATAAGGTAAACATTGAACCTAACCATTGAACTTGATTCGGTTCTCATCCAACTTGGTTTGCAAACAGAATTGTGGAAAGAATAAAGTTTGTGAACTGAGGGAGGGGGAGAGGGAGAGAGAGGAAGGGAGGATCAAAAAAATGTATACATCAGGAAAGAAAAACTTGTATAAATATTTTAGGACTAAATTTATTGAGACACCATGAGGTTAATACAAGTTATCTTTGGGCTCTACAATAACAAGAGGTGCTCAAAATGTTGGCCATTAGCTTCTAGACATTTATTAGTACAGCAAACTGTTGAAGTGTGTATACAGTTTTTGGCAGACTCTCATATTTGTATACATACACTGAAATAGATACGGCAAAAAACACATAGAGGTAATTCCTGAGGCTACCGCCTTATGCCTCCGTATGCACAAAAACCAAAACGGAGGTTGGAGTGCTATAAGACTTAGTGTCTAAACACAGCCACGAAGGTCCCTGAGTCACTGAAAGCAGGACTGCAGATGGTAACTGGAGCACAGTCCCACTTCTACTCCTGAAAGCAAGCTGGCAGCCTCACTGTCCTACAGAGTGGCATTCTGGGGACGAAGAAGACAGGCCAGCCAAGACCAGGAGCTAGGTGAAGCAGCCTGTGACCTCCCATATAAATAAACCTCACTGTCAACCTGGTCACAGACTGAGGCTCTCTGGAAGCCAGAGACAACTAAAAGCCTGCTGAGCAGGGAAGAGTGAGCAGAAAGGAACAAAAGGGAGGTGTAAAGTGGGTGAATGAATGAAAACAAAAAACATATCTCATTTCAAAATACCATTCAAAGAAAGTTCTAAAATACAGGATGAAATCTAATGCCAGTAAAGCCAACTAACAAAATCAGATATTCATTAGGTTACAAATTCATTTCAGATGAAATTAATCATTCCAACAAAGTATATTTAAGATGCTAAAAAATCTCAATAAAATTGTATTTAAGGTTCACTTAGAAAAAGCTAATTAAATAAAGAATAAGAAATTCTAAAACAAAAAGGCAGAATTAGAACAAGACATAGCTAAAAAGAAATCGACTAGGAATTGTGCAACTAATGAGTATATTCATTAAAATTAAAAATCAGTACATAAGATACTTTAGACTGAATAGAATTGAAGAAAAAGCAGGGAAATTTGGAGATAATACTAAGGAATTTACTCAGAATTTAGCCCACAGGAAAAGAAAAATATGAAAGAGCAAGTAAGAAACATGAAGGACAGATCCACAAACATCTGGGTATCACACCACAAGAATAGTAGAGGAGAAGAAAACCATAAAGAGATAAAATGTAAGAATGCCCAAGAAGTGTTAAGTCTTTAGACTAAAAATACACTGTAAATTCTGAGAAAGACCGTTTAAATAAATAAGCAGATAATAAAACAATAAAATCCACATAAACTAAAAATAAAGGAAATCTTAAAAGCTCCCAGGAAGCACCCAGACTTGCCAAAGTACACTGAACTTCTACTGGCTCTGCCAGGTCACAAAGCCAACAAGGGATAGTCAGATGAGCACACCCAGGCTACTCCAAGTCTCAAGAGCACTTTGCCTCTTCCTTCACAGCTGGTAGACACACAGTGCAGCAACCGTTTTTCACTTTAGACAACCCCCTCAGAAACTTGTTGAAAAAGCAGACCCCAAATGCTTCTGGCAACTTCCAGTAATAGGAGATTGTCTTCCCTGGAACGGAGACTTATTCTGAATGTAAATTAATCTTCCCTGCCTTACCATGCTTCTGCCAGCACCACCAAACGTAGACTCTACCAGATTCCTCATTCACCATTATGGTGTCATACCCGACTACAGACCAAGGAAATCATTAAACAACAGTGGGCCGACAGCCAAAGGGTTCGTTGTCTGCTACTGTCATTATTACTACTTGATCTCAATGTTTCTTCATTTCTATTCTGTCAATGTTTATTCATTTCTATTCTATTTACATATTTCTCTGCCATACATTTTATTTCACTCTAATGCATTTGACTGAAGCTGAAGGGAAGAGAAACATAGAAACAATGTTAGCCTGAGTTATGTGGAAAGGATCTTGATTTGGGAGATCAGATAAGTTAGGATTTTAAAAAATGGTCTTTGGAAAACTGGTAACATACAAAATACATTACAGTTGTTTGAATAAAGGCCAGTGTCACATTTTTTTTTCTTTAAAAGGTTAGTAAACCTTTCATTTAGGTTTCACCAGAAAGCTCCAATAGGCTAAAAAGTAAAGACCTGAGTTCACCACTTTGTTTCCATGCAGACAGCAACACCTCTCGCCCCAATCAGCCATGAGATGCTCTCCAGGTGCAGGCCTGGAGCCACAGGGGGGATCCCCAAGCACACAGTCCTAGACCCTTTCTGGAGCTGATGCTGTGCTTGTGGCACAAGAGCACCACCTACTGAAATAGTTCCAAGGGACAATTCAGTCTGTGCGCTGAAAAAAATGGCTCAGAAAACACGACTGTGCACAGGTGACTTCAAGTCATTTCAACCAGCTTGAGGTGTCTCTTTCTCTTTTAAAACTAGAGCTAGTGTTTGCCAAAACCTCTTGTAAATAAACAATGTTCTTTCATACTCTTCTCATCTCCCCTAATTACCTCAGGAAAACAAGTTTCCTTCTCTTCCACCAAGCTGTAGCTATTTTAGTGAATACTGATGTTTCTATATCCCTCCTCTTCTACCAGTTTCTAGGTTTTTATTCCCCTTGATAAAAAACCTTAAGGGTAGAAGCAGTAGTTCCAACAGGTCTGAAAAAGATATATGTAAAATCAGGCTCACCAAATTTTAAGCCCCATAAGGCAAAATGATTAGGGAATTGTTTCTTCAGCCTCATTTGAAAATTATTACAACAGTCCCTTTGCCCTTGAGGAGCTTAAAAGGGTCATAGAAGCTCCTCAGCCAAGCTGGGGGCCAGATGACCTATTAATGAAACAGAATAAGAAGAAAATACATAGAAGGTAATGTGAGTAACACAAGGTAGAACAGTTTGCCTCTGCGGTGCTAAATATTAAATGTACAGAATACAAATAACACCATGACAAAAAGAAAGTTCTTTATGGAGATCTTCATGGCGTACATGCTGTTTTAGTTACTTTTCTCTCGTTGTTGGGACAGAATATCCAACACCCAAAGTTAGGGGAAGAAAGGTTTATTAACTCACAGTCTGCAGGGGTTTCAGTCTATAGTCCGCTGGGTCCTAGGCAGGGCGGACCGGCATGGCAGACTGGCAGCCCACCGCAGCAAAGTAAAGTGAGGAATGCAAGGAATGTATGCAAATAAGCAATGCAAACAAGCAGCTAGTTAGCTTCTTCCTGTATCTTATCTAGGCTACCTGCCCTTAGGGCGGGTAGCACTCCCACCGGTAATTTTAGTTTCACATCCTTGATCCCAGCAGAACCATGCCAAACCGATCAGTGGATTAATTTAGTAACCGCACACTCTAGATCCAGCTATCTCTTACCACATGAGGCTTTGGGGGGACATCTAGACACAAACCATAACACGTGCCAAGTTCAAAAGCCCTGACATAGACTCACTTGAATGACTCACATAAACTCTAGCTTGTTTAGCATTCAGCTTTGTGTAATTTTATTGGTCTGGTGGGGGCACTCCACAGGCCGCAGTATGGATAACCTCTGCCATGCTTTTGTCTCGCTGGAATGGCAACAGTGCTTGTTTATACCAGGCATGTCTGCACACTCTCTCCTCAAGTGTTAGTCAGGGTCTCCACCACAGTCAGCACACCCACATGAGGACAGGGAGGAGTGTCCTGATAAGACACGGTCAAGGAAGAAATAACATGCACTCTCTAAGTATCATCATCTGCTATTGGCGAGATTTCAAATTTGTTAACTTGGAAATCAAACTTCGAAACAAGAAATGTATCTATATTCTATTTTAGTTATGTCACAGGAAAAGAGATACATGAGAAAAATCCAATCACAATTCTCTAGTGCATAAAGGCTATGCTAAACGTTCAGGTTGTACAACATGATGTATCTAACACCTCATGGCAAGGGCCACCAGGGTCAGTCAGAGAGTATAAATCAAGCGGGATGGAGAAACCTCGGGGAAGAGACCTGGTGAAAAGAATGAGGTTGCGCAGGGACAAATAAAGAGCAACTGATTATTTAACATAAGCAAAGCAGGAAAAATCCCACCTTAGATTCGGGGGCCCACAGAATTCAGAACAAAAAACAAAAGAATAAAATTATAATTTAGTTATCTAATGTAAAACGCTACAATGTCAGAATATACTAACAGGGGTCTAGCAAAAATTCAGGAACCCTGCAGGATTTGGTCCAATTTTGGTCCTCACTAAAATTTCTGGACATTCTTAGTGTACTGCACATTTGTGGTCACCTCTCTAGCATCCATTCTCCACTTCCCCTTTCTAAAAGACCCAAAATTCCCAGCCAGCAGACCTGATGAAGTAATAATGGGCTGACTGGGTGACAGCCATAGGACAATCAACTGGGGACAATCTTGCCCCAGAGGTGACCTTTGACAATGTTTGAAGATAAATCTGGTAGTCAGTATCAGAAAGAAGGTATCACTGGCATCAGATGGGCACAGGCCAGGGGCACCACTAAACATCTGTTATGGTTTGTACATAGTTTGTCCCTGAGAGCTTCATGTGCTAGACACTTGGCCCTCAATGTGGTGGTATTAAAGTGATGGAATCTTTAAGGTGTGGAACCTAGCACAAGGCAATTAGGTCGTGAAAGGGTACTGCCATTGGAAGGGATTAATGCTGGTTTCAAGAAGTGAGTTCTTTTAAGAGTAAGTTGTTATAAAGCAAGGCCACTCTACTTGCTTGAACCCTCTGGCGTGTGGCTGTTTCCATTTTCACTTTCTGCCATGTTCTGATGCAAAAGGGGCCTTCATCAGATCCTCAATAGTTGTAGCTGCCCACTCTCACACTTTTGGGCTCCAAAGCTATGAATTACATATATAAATCTCTTTTCTTTATAAAGTACCAGCCTCAGGTATTTTTTTTTAGCAACACAAAACGGACTAATACAATATATTTTAGTGCATAGGACAGTCTCCCAAAACAAAGAATTATCCAGTTGAAACGTTACTCCATCACTCCCATGTTAGCACATGAAACCTATGAATATTACCTTATACCTCAAAGAAGTGATATTATTTTATATGGCAAAGGAGGTGATTACATTAAGGATCTTATCCTGAATTATCAGACTGGGCCACAAATGCAATCATATGCATCCTTATAAGAGAGAGGAGTTTGGAGATAGATCCCTAAAAGGGAAGATGTGAAGATAAAAGCAGAAATTGGAGTGATGTGGCCCCAGCCTAGGAATGCCATGTCAGCAGCCAAAGTGGGAAGAGGCAGGACTAAATTCTCTCTTCCAGTCCACAGAAGGAATATGGCCCTGCCAGATTTCAGACTTCTGTCCTCCAGAATTACAACAGGGCAAGTTTCTGTTATTTTAAGCCATCAAGTTTATAACAATTTTTAATAGCAGCCTCAGGAAACTATTACAGCATCCTACAAGGACATATATTAATTGTAAACCACAAGAAAGGAAGCAAACTAACATCTGGGGATTTTTTTTGTTGGTGTTTTCCTTTCTGTCTCTGTCTGTCTGTCTGTCTCTCTCTTTTTTGACCCTAAGAACCCTCTTCTACCATGATGCAGTAGGGTTCCACACCAGCAGTTTCTTCTTCCTGTAAAAGTTCCTAAGGAAAAAACTATTCAGCACTTCTAATACTGAATGGAAGTTTAAAGTCTGTCACCTGGTTGTCCATCACCTTCCACCTATCCTGCCAAGCCTTCTCTTTCTTTATTTTTGGCAGGGGGGAATGCTGGGGATGGAACTCAGGGCCTTGCACTTGCTAAGCAAGTGCTCTACCACTTGAGCTAAATCCCCAACCCCTCTCTTTCTCTTTGACTAAGGCAACAAAGCATCATTTTGGGACATTCTATGTATAAATTGGACTGATTTAAGTTACTGTCTACTGTTTATATAAAAAAGGTTTCCATTGCTCAACAATATATTTTTTCTATTTGTGAAAAATATTTTCATATCTTAGGATGGAACAGAACATATATCTTCTACCATTAAGTTCACAGAAAAAATTTTCATTTACTAAATTTTCTGTTAGTGGTAGGTTTTACGAATGAATTAAAGTCATTAGGTGAGGGATAGGTATATCTATTTCATCTGTAGCATATATCTGGAAAGTAGCCTGCTTTCTTCACCCACTTCATTCACATCTTATTCTGCAGGCGATATAGGTTACAATCAGTGGGCTGGCCCAACTCCTTCACTTCACAGCAGAGGTGGAGGGTGCAGAGGGATGAATTAATTATCTTCTATAGACCTTCAATCTGGTTAGAGTTCCAGCAAGAACAGAATTCATGTTCCTGGCACCTAGTCCAGTGTTTTACCTGAAAGAACTGAGGAAAATATAAATTCAGATGATGGTGGTACCATACCGGTGGCACCACAGCCATCTTACTCTGTAAGTACATTCTGTGATGTCAGCACAAAAACAAAATTGCCTAATGATGCTTTGCTCAGAACACGTCCCCATTAGTAAGTGACATATGACTATATAAAATGTTTGAATGACATTTCCTGAGGTTTACTCTTCATTTCCATAGGAAAAGGAAATCTACCAAGTCATACTTCTATTCCACAAAAAAACACTTCTCAAGATAGTTGCATATTTACAGACATCTGTAATATCTATGGTATTTGAACCAAAATTCACTCCCTTCCCTCTTTGCAACTCAGCAAGACTCCACTATAGGGTGCTGCAGCTAAGAATGGCTCCCTTTCCTTTCAGCTTCTAGCTGGAGGGTTTTCTTCCGAAAGGAGGCAGGAATTTAGCATTTCTCATTCTGCCGCTCGCTGCCTTGTGCTGGGGCTATGTCTCGGAAGAGTATGAGTGAGGGGCAGGGTCTCCCTTCTCCTGCCCAGCCTCCTCTGTGGAATGGCAACTCTTTATCAGGTATGGCACACTGAGAACATGGGGGCCAGGTCACTTTTGTCCCTCTGGACCCACATAAGGAGATCACAGGCTGCTGTCCCCTCCCCACTAAGTACCTCCCTTCTAGAATGAAGATGTCTTTCAGAGAGAAGCTTATTACTGTCACCATTCCCAGCTCCAGAGCACTGGGTCAGAGATTTTTTTTTTTTTGATATGGAAAAAGAGGTGGGTTGTAAAAAAGATAGCTTCTAATCTCATCCCAAAAGAACTGACTTCATCTGTGATAGAGTCGCTCTCAAGAACAGTGGAGACTGGTCAAAAGCAATTAGGAGGAGAATCAAAATAAACACTAAACTGTAGGTCGGCTAGTTTGCATAAGAGAATTGGAAGTCAGTCAGAAGCACTACTTGGATTAGAACAAATGCCAAACACTGACCTCTGATACTACAATATTTCTTCAAAGGAGCCACAGCTTGACTGTATTAAGTAATTTATGTTCCAAGATACTGATCCAACAATAGAGCAGTGATGGTGAATCTTTTAGAGCTTTCAATGATACAAACAGCCTACCATGGCATGCGTGCCATAGGTTCACCACCACTGCAATAGAGCAAATAGTAAGCAAATACTGGAGCTCAGCAGTTAGGTATAGTCAGAAGAAGAGTTGAAGAGAACCTGATCAGTATTATTAGCAATAGCTGAGGGTTCTTTTGGTTAATTCTGCTAGAAATCACAAATTGGCAAAACATGGCTCCCTTGTTAGCAGCTCTGAGCTTTAAATGTCAGCAGCACTCAGCTCTCAGTATGGTAGCTTACAGCTCTAAGCTCGAAGTGCCATTTATTTAGTCAGATACTAAAAAAATAGGCAAAGAAGCAAACAGGGGAAATTACTATCTAAAATGTCCAATTTCTAACAAAAAATTATGAAGCATACAGGCAAACAAGAAAGTATGATTACACACACACACACACACACACACACACACACACACACACACAATGCAGGCCAACAGAAATGTCTTATGAGAATTACCAGATGTTGGGTTTATCAGAAAAAGACTTCAAAGTGGCTATTGTAAACATGTTACCAAAGCTAAAGACAACCATGAGTAAAGTAAAGGAAGGTATGATGATGAAGTTGCATCAAAGAGAGACTACCAAGAAACATACAGAAATTATAAAAGAGGGCCAAATAAAGACTCAGGAGTTGAAAAGAACTAACCCTAATTGAAGGGAAAAAAATAAACAAAACTTCACCATGTGGCTCAAGAGTAGATCTGAATTAGTAAAAGAAAAAAGTAAAATTAAAGAGAGCCTGAGAGAAATATGGGATATCGTTAAAGATATAAACATATTTGTAAGTATTACAAACTTTACTTGTAAAGAGAACAAAAGGATAGGATATAGAGAAAAAAGTTCAAAGAAACAATGATTTAAACTTCCTAAATTTATTGAAAAATACCAGGAAGATCAATAAATTCCAAATAGTATAAATCCAATGAGATCTATAAATCAATACATCATAGTAAAAAATGTAAAATGTTGAGGCCAAAGAGAAAATCTTTCAAGTAGCAAGAGAAAACCCATTACTTACAAGCACCCAATAAAATTAATGACTCCTCAGAAGAAACAAAAGCAGCCACAAAATAGGATAACATATTCAAAGTGCTCAAAAGAAAAAAAAGTCAGTGAAGAATCCCATATACAGCAAAATGAAATCTTCCTTTTAAACCTGCAAATGAAATACGTTCCCAGGAAAAGAAAAATTGAGAGAATTTGTTGCTAGTAATTCTCTATTATAAGAATACTGGTAATTATGTAACTATAAACATGTATTTTTTCTTCTCATAACTGACACAAAATCAATCATATAAATGATGCATACATAACGTACTATAAGGCACAGAAACACAACATATGCATAATATATATGCCAGTAACAGTACAGGTGTGATGTGTAGGAACAAGATTGTATTGGGCTAAGAAAATAACATGTTAAAGAAGTAATTGTTAACAACATATGGAGATGTAGTATGTACAACAATACCACAAACAGAAGGAGAAAAGAACAGAGCTATATATGTGTAAAGTTTCTACATTTCTCAGGAATTAAGCTGGTATAAGCCAGAAGCTGGTTTTATTAAGACGTGTGCATAGGGGTTAGGGACTTAGCTCAAGTGGTACAGCACTTGCCTAGCAAGCACAAGAGCCAGGTCCCAGCAGCCTCCTCTCACCCAAAAAAAGTGTACATAGCAAATCCTCGCGTGACCACTAAAAACATATGCAAAAGAATAATGAAGACTGAAAATGCAATTCATAGGTAGACTGCTTGCCCAGCAAATGTGAGGCATGGATTCACTCCCCAGTACAGTGGGGAAAAAACACAACAGTCAAAACACCACTATAGAAATTTAATACCACTATAGAAATTTAAAGGCTCCATTTGAAAATACTTACTTGAAGAAACACAATAAGGTAAAGGAAAAACTGAAAAAGACAAGAGACAGAGACAAGATAAATAAAACGACAGACATATATCCAGGTATGTCAATAGTATCATAGAATGTGAATATAATCAAAATTCAATCAAAAGGCAAAGACTGTCAGACTGGGTAGAAAAAAAAAGATCCAAATACATGCTGTCTATAAGAAACAGATTTTAAATTCAGGAATGCAAAAAGAGGTGCCACAAACAATTGAAGAAAAATCCTATATATCATACAAACATAAGAAAGCTATTGTGACTACACCAACATCAGACAAAACAGACCTCAAACAATAAAAGAAAATTAGACAAGAGAAATAAGAAATGGAAGGAAAAAATGGAAACAAAGCTTTGTAAATAAGGAGGAAGGAGGGGGTGAAGGGAGCGGAGGGGAATGGGAAAAAAAGCTACAAGATACATCATGTACAGATACAAATCCCCTACGATGAATGTTATCACTAGATACATCTAAAATGCACCATTAAAATAAAAGAAAAAAAGAAAAAAATTGGAGATGAAAGGATCATTCTATATTAATAAAAGGGTCAATCCATGAAGAATGTATAATAAATTACAAATATATATGTACTTAATAGCAGAGCACAAAACATATAAATCAAAAACTGACAGAACTGAAAGGAGAAATAGATAACTTCATATGAAATAGTTGCGGATTTCAACTGGCCACTTTCAATAGTTGATAGAACAATTAGAAAATAAACAAGTAAATGGGATGTGTAAAAAAAACCAATTAGACTTAACATACAGTTACAGAACTCTCTACCTAACAAAAGAATATATATTCTTCTTAAGGTCACATGAAACAATGTCCCAGGTGGACCATATGCTAGGCCATAAAACAA
The DNA here is from genome assembly GCA_004026905.1 of Hystrix cristata. Lineage (NCBI taxonomy): Eukaryota > Metazoa > Chordata > Mammalia > Rodentia > Hystricidae > Hystrix > Hystrix cristata. The sequence goes on from PVJO010000888.1 coordinate 59,813, forward strand.
GCATTAATATATTTAAAAGGATAAGAAATAAAGTATGTATCCTGACAACAAAGGAATGAAAGTAGAAATCAGTAGTAGGAAAATTTGGAGGAAATTCATAAATACATAGAAATTAAACAACATACTGCTAAACTTACAGGTCAACCCTCAAATGGAGGGGGGTAGATATCAAAAAAATTTTTTTAAATGAGTGAAAATCATGTCACCCTGCAATCCTGGGTAATCCTGTAATCCCAGTATTCCGGGAGGCTGAGGAATGAAGATCACAAGCTCAAGCCCAGCTCAAAAAAATCAGACCCCCCCAAATTTAAAGACCTAATCCAAAAATAGACAGCTGAAATGAATGAATAGAGTTTTCTCAAATGAAGAAATAGAAATGGCAAATAAATGTATTAAAAAATGGTCAACATCACTGGTCATTTGAGAAATGCAAATTAAAACAACACTGAGATTCCATCTCACTCTAGAAAGAATGGCTATTATCAGGAAATCACCAATAACAAATGCTGGAAGGGTTGTGGGGGAAAAAAGAACCCTTCACTATTGGCAGGAATGTAGACTGGTGCAACTACTGTGGAAATCATTGTGGAAATTCCTCAAAAAAACTAGGACTAGAGGTTCCATTTGACCCAGTTATTATTCCTCTTCTTGGTGTCTTCCCAAAAGAATTAAAAGCATCGTATTACACAGCAATATATGCACACCCATATTTATAGCAGCACAGTTTGTGATAGCTAAATCTTGGAAACAGCCTAAATGTCCATCAACCAATGAATGGATATGGATGTGTTTTATTTTTTTATACAATGGAGTACTACTCTGCCATAAAGAATGATAAGCTTGAGATATTTCTAGGTAAATGGATGCTCCTTGAGATCATACTCTTAAGTGAAATAAATCAGACACACATGTTGTGATGGTTGATTGATTGTGTCAACTTGTAAGAGAAGCTTAACTAAATTGGTTTAGCAATTCTACACCCCAGGGTGTAGAAGATCCACCCTAGGCCGGCCCATTCTCTAGATGGTATAAAGGGGAAATGAAGAGGAATCTAGCCCAGCCGGTTTCTTTGGGATCGGTTTTGCTTCCTTTGGAGGAGCTCCAGACCTTCACCTGGATACTTTGGACCTCTAGACCTTTGCCTGGACCCTTCAGACCTTCACCTGGATCCTTCAGGCCTCCAGGCCTTCGCCTGGATCCTTCGGGCCTCCAGACCTTCACCCGGATCCTTCGGACCTCCGGACCTTCAGCTGGGCCCTCCGGATCTCCAGCTTGCAGACGGACCCTCTGCACGCTTCCACACCTGACTTGTAAGAAGCCCGAGGAAGCCAAATTGTAAGCTCTTAAATATTCATATATCTACCATTGTATCTGTTTCTCTAGAGAATACTGACTAATACGCATGTTTAAATGCCGCATTGTTTCTTTGGTGTGGGAAACTGCAAGTGTAAATAAGGACTAAAATGTATTACATTGGGAAAGGGAAGAAACTGTTCACATGGGAAGGGGAACAAGGGAGGGGGAGGGGGAAAGGAATGGAGGGACAAGAAAAAAAGGGAATACAAGGAAAAAATGGAAACAAAGCTTTTGTAAATAAGGAGGGGAAGAGGGGTTGAAGAGGGGGATGGGGAAAAAAAGCAGCAGCAAGATATGTCATATATAGGGGTTGGGAATTTAGCTCAAGTGGTAGAGCGCTTGCCTAGCAAGCACAAGGCCCTGAGTTTGCTCCCTAGAAACTTCCACAAAAGAAAGTTACATCATATACAGATACAAATTTCCTATGATGAATGTTATCATTATGTATATTTAAAATATATCTCTAAAATAAAATTTTTTTTTAAATTTCCTATACCTCAAGGAGTGAGCCAACTCTCAAAAAACGTACAGCTCAACCTTCAAATGCAAATGCCCTGGGAAAGAATATCCCTACTGTTAAACACTAATATTTTGGGACAGATTTGTTGATAATGAGAAAGGTAGTTAGGTAGCAGACTATACCTAATAATGAGGAAATGTACAAAAAAGTATGCTTGAATAAAACAACCAGACTTAACAGACAGCCACAGGGGGCCAACAGCGGGTTAAATCAGAAGATGTCATAGACAAATTCTACCTAGAGCCTTTTTGGACTACTCCAAAACATTTAGCCTGGCACTTCTGGAATATACAATCTTTAAAGGATGGAATATGAGACAAATAAGTCAAGGTATGTGCTATTTATTACACAGCTTTAACAAAATTTTTTGCCATACTGTGACAGTTACCTATGACTTTGAACTCTTCAAAATTTTGTTTCATTCTGTCTAAGACGCCATTTTGTTTACTACAAATGCAGGCTTACCTACATTTGTATAAATATAAAAGTATATTTGCACCTGCTGTAAATAAAGAAAGGGGGGGAACGGAAGGAAGGGGTGGGGAAGGGGGGAACCAAGATACATCATGTATAGGTACAAAATAACCATGATAAATGGGATCATTATGTATACAATGTACCAATGCATGTTCTTGGTAAAAAATAAAAATTAAAAAAAAAAGTATATTTGCTTACTACATTCAATCAAAACACTAGAGGCAAGCTAATATGTCACATTACAAAAGATTAAATGAATTTTGGGGAAGGTGCTGGGGATCGAACTCAGGGCCTTGGCCTTTCTAGGCAAGTGCTCTACCACCTGAGCTAAATCCCTAACCCCAAAAGATAAAAATTTAATGCATGGCAGTAGCTCAACTAGTTTGAGCTGCCAGTAGGCTTAAGTGCAAACCTTTTCCAAAAACTGTGAAAAACTACTTATTGTCACATATGCTTGTCTCTTTTCATCTAAGCCAGTATAACAGAGTGAGATTACAGAGGCCGAATGGGGAGGCAGGCTGCCAAAGTATGAATCCCTAACCATCAGCATAATGGGCATGTAACCTGGGAAGTTACTTAACTCCTCTATGCCTCAGCTTCTTCATCTGTGGAAGGGGAAAACCTAGTAGGATTGCTATGAATAATAAAATGCATTAATTATTTAAAAGCAATTAGAACTGTGTGTGGCACATGGTATGCACTCAATAAATGTTATGTGCTGTGGTTTAGGTATGATTTGAATGCGTCCCCCAAAGACTCATGTGCTAGAAGGTTGGTCTTCAGTTTGGCACTGCTCAGAAGTGATGGAACCTTTAAGAGATGGGACTTTGTGCAAGTTCATCAGGTCACTGGGGGCACTGCCCTGGAAGGAATTAATGTAATTCTCTCAGGACCCCAGTTAGTTCCCGTAAGAGCAGACTGTTCTTTAAAAAAAAAAAAAAAAAAAAAAAAAACAAAAAAAAAAACACAGATTATGGCCCCCAAATTACTCTGAGTGCCTGTCTTGCCATGTGATATCTCTCTCTTGCATCCACTCCCACAGAACTGTGTTGTGATGTAGCCAAAAGGTCCTCACTAAACCCAAGGAGAACCTAAAGCTAAGGTCTTGGACCTCCAGAAAGAACTCTAGTTTACAAATAAACCTCTTTTCTTTACAAATTACCCAGCCTTGGGTATTTTGTTACAGCAATAGAGAGTAATACAATTAGTTACTGCATTTCTAATAAAAACAAACTTGATGGCTTTCGCTAAAATTTCTCTACTGGACAAAATTAATCTCTTTTGGAAACCCTAAATGCCTGTCAGCAAAACTGCTCACAAAAGCAAGGGAGACTAAGTATCGATGTCCTGGACAGGCTGTGTGCCACGCAAACCTGAAAGTCCAAAAGTTGTTTACCTTACAATACCACAAATATTAGAGTCAGAGGTTTCAAGATTTTGCTAAGCCAATTCCTGTTACATTCAAAATAGGGTAATATAAAATGGTTTGCTCAGTTGTCAAGTCATAGGCTATATACACACTAGTTTACAACAAAATGACTATAAAAGCGGTGTGGTTCCTACTGGTTATATTAAAGTATATTTGAGGCCTTTTATTTTTCTAGCAGCAAATAATAGGGAGAAGAGTCCACTTGACAGCAAGACTCAAATTTAAATAAACTATAAATTTCTCAACATAATTTGGAAACTTCAATTCAGCCTCTTTTTATGTGCAAGACCAAATACAGTACAGTTTATAATTTGAAATTCAAACATATCATTGACAAACTGAATTCCAAACCCAACCCTGTTCTACAAGGCACTATTAGCTGTGTGGCCCAAAATATTCCATCTCTCTCCAGAGAGTGATGATTCTTACCAATCTTACATGATGAAAAAGATTAAATGAGATGAATATTAATAAATAGTAGCTATAACTGTTAATAAATAACAGAAAAATATCATTTATTGAGCTCTGGGACTCTTCTTTCACACAAACATGCACAATGAAAATAAATGCAAAGCAAGGAGTAAAAGAGAAAGCTTAAAAAAGAAAATAATTTAAAATGCCTCCTATACAGAGGGAAAAATGATTTTAACATCTAGGAGAACTTGAAGACAAATGGAATGATATATGGCTAAAGAGAAGATCTGTGCAGAGAACTCACAGACACCTACTAAATAACATAAAGGAATTAGAAACAATTTGTTTCTCAGTCAGAATCAAAGATGAAGTGGCAATGTAATTAGTGGCGCCAGGGAGGATATATCTATGATACCCAGAGTCGGCTCTGGGGACACTAAAATTTAAAATTATTGTATTAAAAGCTAAGTAAGTGAATTCAAAATAAAAAACTGAAAACAGAATATTATAAATTCCACAGACATTTATACCTAACATTAAAACACTGGGAACTTTATGTACAACACAATTTTAAAAAGTCGAAATGTCATATAAAGGATATGAATAGATACTCTTCACATCAAGAAATGTACACATTTATTCTTTGATTCAACAAGTATCTCCTGAATGCAGGCAAATGAAAACAAACATTGTAGATCAAAATACAAAACAAAACAAAAAGAAAAAAAGAAACACAGAGTAACACAAAAAGAACACTTGTCTTAGCTACTTCCCCTACTGCTGGAACAGAATCCTGGAGACTGGCAACTTAAGGAAGGAGAGGTTTATTTTGTCTCATATTTCAGGGCTGCTCCAAGGTAGGAAGGCATGACAGAGGAGAGCTGCTCAAAGGATGGCAGACAGAAGCAGAGAGCAAGGAAAGAGCCATCATTCCTCCCACTCACCCAGAAATTCCAACAGTAATATGAAAACACTCCACTGGCATACACACAACAGGAGCACGAAGATCTCACAAACCAGGTAAGTCTTGAAGAATCATTACTGTTTACACACAAATAAAAGAAACATCATCAGACTCCATGCCCATGCCGCAGCACATTTCTTGGTTGGTATAAAGGCTCAAAGGCAAGAAATATTGGACTAGACACTTGCTTAACAGTGTGAGTGTTTGCCCACCTGCTCCAGACACTGCCATTGCTCTGTCTGGTTCTAAAGGCAAACCATGCATCCTATAGGGAATGATGCCTTTCATTCTTTACAACTCAATCTTTAACACATTCCGGTTTTCGAACTGTGATTTCTGTACTCCAAACATCTCAAGCATATGTCTTGCTAAGGGAAAAAAATGTCAATAGATCCCAAGTATCAGATAGTGATACAGGAGAAATGTAACTCCCAACTTGCTAAATGTCAGATGTGCCAAGTTCTGTCCCCTAAAATCAAAGAATGAATTCCAAGAACAACGGAGGTTAAGAGGAGGAAAGGTTTATTAAGAGATAGCTCCTGAGAGACAGAAGGGGTCCTGGAAGTGCCATCAAGGCCCCTCGTCAGGGGTAATTTATACAGCAAAGTCACCATGTGGGTACAACATGGGTCAAACTATAATCAACCTAAAGGACTACAAGTATAGCTGCCTAGCTAATACTGATCCAATGGGGAAGCAGGTCACACACGTAGCAAGGGTACATGGAAAGAACGAAGTCATTTTGGGGAAGGGATGGGTCCAGATGCTCTGGTCACCCGCCTGGGTGACTGATGCCTATTTGGACTTCCTGGACCAGGTGGTGCTACTTATGGTATAATTTCAAGTTATTGCTTATTCCTTAGGGAGGCATGTAGGCCTCCTTTATCTTGAGGCCTGGTTTCTTCAGATAGCATCTAGCCACAATTCTGGTGTCTTTATTTTTTACTGACTTCCTTGAGAGCCCAGTCCCTCTCTGACTGTGTATTAATTTCTATCTAATTTAGCTGCCTATAATACCAGGGGTATCTATTTTGAACAAATGTGACTATCTTACATTAACATCCTTCCAAGCTGGTGGTGTCACGGCATAGTTCTAAAGTCATCTCTAAACATGCAGATTATGTTTGCTATTATTTCTAGCACTCCTAAAACAATAACATTAGAAGCATCTTCTTTTTAAATTTTCACTTTGTTGGATACATGACAGTACAGGAAAATAAACTTATCAAAAATGAAGAAAACTAAATACTCTCATAGATTAAACAAGAAAAAAACAAAAGACAGTTTTAATGTCCATACTAATTGGTTGCTGTATAACCAATTAGAAATATAAAAGTGGTGCCTCATTTCTTTGAGCGTCTGCACTCCACTCTTCAGTGTGTCCTACACTTCTAATAAATCTTTCTCATGCCTCTTTTGCTGACACGTCCTGAAAATTCTTTTTCCATGATGGGAGTCAGTGAACCTGCATATCTTTTTTTGTTTAGTTTTTTGAGACAGGGTCTTGCTATGTAGTTCAGGCTGGCCTCAAACTCACTGTGTAGCCCACAGTGGCCTCAAACTTGCAGCAATCCTTCTGCCTCAGCCTCCCGCATGCTGAGATTACAGGCATACACCACCGCACCTGGCCCCTGCATATTTATTTTAAAAGAATGGGTTAAGTTCCTTATTTCAGCCTTGGGGACCCTTAGATTCGGTCCATGACATCTTTCTTGGCAAGCCAGTGATAGGAGGTTAAAAAAAAAGAGAGACAGAGAGGGGCATCTTTTGCTAAGTCCAGCCAAATGGCTTTTTTTTTTTCTGTCTTTGTCTCCATGTTCCCCTAATCTCCTGCACCTCTGAAGTATAGTCCTCTGAAGTGTCATTTTCTCTGAAGCGTAGTTTTCTCCAGACTCATGTGCCTCTAAAGCATAGTTTCCCAATGGTTTGCTTTTCTTCCTCTCTCTCCCAATCAGGATTTTGTCTGTCAGAACACTTAGAAAAGACAAAAGGACTATGAAAGTCTGGAAGAATATCAAAGCTCTCTTTTTCTCATGCTATCTTTAAAACTGTGAAAGAAATAAATGAGTCTTTAATTCACTGCACTGAAGCACCTAAGAATTATTAGAAAACTAACAGAAGTTGCTAAAAATCTCAGGAATTTTAAATGCCAAAATTTGCTGTTCATCCATGATAGAAATTTTTTTCAAAAGCAATTATGTAATCCTATGCCTTTTTAGAAAGAGCATCCTAAAATCTGAAAAACCTTGAGGCTGGCCACCATTAAGAATCCCCGTTCTGTTTTGTAATATAATGGTGCCTTCAAGAACCACTGAGTGTGCGCAGCTCTTCGCCCTTCACTAAATGGCCCCAGGTGGCTGTACATTTTTTACATGACATTTACTGGCTTATGTTTTAATCTAGACACATACTAAGAAAACAAAAATTTACTGGTAGTTTTCAAAATGCAACTTTTCAAAGGTAACATGGACATATCATTCATTGTAAATCGCCTTAAACACTAAGTAAATCCCCAACTTATTAAAAAATTCTATTCCAGGAAACTGTTCATAATTAGAATTTGTTCCTAAGTCCAACAGAGTGAGTCTTACACACCTTTGACACAAATATATAATGTATAGCAAACAAAAACCAAACACACACACACACACACACACACACACATACTGTAAATAATCCTGGGCTCTGACTGAGCACTGTACTGCTGTACACTATCACACACAAGCACACAGCAGCACAGCTGTGATGATGTCCGGCAGACACGTGAGCTACTTCCGCAATCTGTTCACATCTACGTACATTCTTACCAGGTCCATTCATATCTGTGAAAGTTCAAAACTCGAATGTTCAGAAGTTAGGGACTTAGTGTCTTTCATTCCTGATTAATTTCTATAAGAAAACATCAAATACACTAAGGTTATCACAGGAAGCCAACCGCTGGCTGCTCAAGAGGATTTATCAATTTATGAAATAATAATGATAATAATTCATATCATAGCAGTTAACAAATAGTGCTTATTTCATGTCAATGACCATTACAAACACTGCAGACATACCTCAATCCCCACAATCCTATTACACAGGAAACCAAGACAAAAAGAGGTTAAATAGCTTGGCAAGCTCTTACACAGCTTGTAAGGGATGGAGCTAGTCACTGAGAAACACATCACTTGCTTATCCACGTCACATACAACTGACTACATGTCACAAAAGGAAATAAGTTTGAATAAGAAATTTAAGTTTTTTACTGTTTTTATACATATCAGAGCAAAATTTTACATGAATCTCAACCCCAAATCCTTTGGCTTCTCAAGGAAGAACTGTCATTTTTTTGAGTACTGGCTTTTCCCATTTGCTATCACATCGCTTCATTCCACTCTCGGAACTAACAGCCCCTGCCCCCAACGCCAACAGTGTGGGCAGTCCCCTTCTAAGATTTCCAGGGGGTCCTGCAGACCGGCAGAGGTGAGGTCTCCATCTGCTTCTATTTACAGACCCCAAGTTTGCCCACCCAAACTTCCACACGGAATCCACAGACGATGTCTGTCTCTGCCAAAGTATAAAAGGAGCAAACTATTTTTCACTGGGTTAAAAAAGTTCCGTTTGTCAAATCAATCTAATGATGCTGGATTTGAACAGTTCCGTTTTACTACCTTGCAACATACCATTTAATATCAAACTGCCTAATTTCCAAAATGGAATAATTCAAGTGCTCCTTCAATATGTTAAGCTGAAAATTTTCCTTTTGTTTATAACAAAAAGCCAGGCATATTCTAGGCAGAAGCTGCACAGGATAATATTTCTGCAATAATTTTTCCTGAATAAAAATATTTTCTGATTGCCTTGCCATTTAAAAACTCAAGATAAATATCCAAGATAATGGATTTGGTGTTTTTTTTTAACATTGCTAAATGGTATTAAAATTAGTTTGTCCAGCAGATAAGGTTCCCTCTGCCTCCCAAGTTCAACTCATAATTTCTCTTAAGAGCTCTGAAATTTATTTATCAGCAGCACAGATTCAAATTCCCAGTTCCTAATAAACTTTTTAATGGGATTTCTAACATAAAACTGAAATGTTTGGCATTTAACATTAATGAATGGCTTAAAATTATTTTTCATCTAAAAATATTCTTGCTTTCTCTAAAACAGTCTGTTTCAGCAAGAAAAATAATTTGTTAAAGCAGGATTTTATTTACAATTTCATTGTCCATGTTGATCATATCTTTTTTATAAGAGCTGTTCTATCTTTATTGAGCCCATATATAGGAAAAAATTAAACTGGCTATTGCTTGTAATAACTATTTGTTCCAATAGATCTTCATAGTTATGAATAAGATGCTGACACTTTGTATTTTCTCATATACTTGAAAAATCACTGACCATTTTAAGGCTGTGCCTTAACCATAGCGTGCAATGATATAAACTCCATTGAGAAACTGTACGTTCTTGCAAGCACCCATGGTCTGTGATTCACCTGCATTGCTTTTTACATGTTCTCATTCGAGGAAAAATGAGCTCCAACACTTGGTATATAGACTCACTGTGCTTTACTCTGGCCCCTGATATTTTGCATTACCAAAACTCCTGCTAGGACACACATTTCCTGTATTATTCTATCTATATTAGTTGAGTATTTGCATCCAGCATTTCCATTTGATTAGTCCTATAGTATTTCACTGTTTTTCTTGTTTCCATTGAGTCTTCTCTTTTCCTCTTAAAAGTGTCATTTCAATCTATGGTTTCTATTTTTATATTTTATTCATTTTTTTTCCTGTAATTTCCCAGAGTTACTACATGACATTCAAACTTCTCAGAAAAATTTTAGGGTATAAATATGTATACATTGTTTTTATATCATCCCTGATTGTTTGTGCATCTAATGGTGGGAGTAGAAACTTGAAAACTACACAATTGAACTTTGAAGACATATTCTTGAGTATCCCATTAAAAAAAAAAAAAAACCATATTATTTAAAAAAAAAAAAAAAAAAAGCCTGACATGTTGGTGCATGTCTATCATCCCAGCACACTGAGAGGCTGAGGCAGGAGAATTGCAAGTTCTAACCCAGCCCAGACAGCTTGGTGGCTTAGCCCAAGATCCTGTCTCAAACAAAAATTTTAAAAAGCTATAGATGCAGCTCACTATGAAAGCCCTAGGTTCAATACCTAATATCACAAAAAAAGTCATTTTTTAAACTTGGATTTCACAAGGGAATAATTTCATGCATTAACATCTATAATTAAGGTTATGCTAAAATTCATGTGATTCTTCTCTACAAAATTCATACAAATTCAAATCACATTAATAAACTTTCTACAGCTCTTTCAAATTAATTTTTTTTTCAGTTTTTAACTTTAATTGTGCCGCATGCATTCTAGAATGGAAGTTGTGCATGCCTGAAGCTTAGTCCGGTTGGAAGACTATTCCCAAAAAATAAGTTTTCATGTCATCCTGTCTTTCAGTAAAATCTGAAAAACATTTGGGGATTGTTACGCATCAGTTAAATCCACTACTCGAGTGGGCACGCATGTCACAGGAGTCCAAAGCAAAAATGTGCACGCATAGAGGGGTAACAAACCAAAACATGCGAAGCCTTATTAGAACAGCTGGGTGGCTGAGCGTGTGGTGGCACACACCCGTAATCCCAGCACTCGGGAGACAGAAGCAGGATTGCCTACATCGTGAGCTCAAGGCCAGCCTGAACTACAGAGCCAGGCCCTGTCGCAAAAAACAAACAAACAAACAAACAAAATAGAACTGCTAGGGGACTAATGGGGCTTCTCATGCACAATAGAGCCACCCATGGATAACTCTGAAAGACAGTATTTCTGACTGTGATCACATGTTTTATCTTGACCCAAGAATTTCCAAATCTTTTGCCATTAAGGAAACTGGATCTCTTCCAAATATCTGCAGTGATATCTTCCTTTTAGCAATATCACTATTCCACTGGGACCAACAGAAATATTAATCCACAGATTTAAGCAGTTCCATCAATCCCAAAAAAGGATAAGTGGCATATTTTGCATCCACCCAGAAGCAGACTTTAAGGAAAGGATTTGAGTGGAAGTAATTTATTCGGATGGTCAAAGGACTCTATTAAGGAAATGCAGAAATGATACAGGGAAAAGAGGGAACCAAGACAGGGAGCATTATTAAGCCAACTACCGCAGTGGGCACCAGGGCTCAGTCCAGGAGCAAACTCTGGGAAAATGGCACAAAACACACTCCTTGGAGATAAAATACATAGTAAAAGTGCAGAAGCTGAAAGTGAAAAGGAAATCCAAAAAGCGGGTAGATTTTAAAAATAAAAAAGACAAACTACTGTCAAAGAGACACTGCTAAGAGTGGGAGCAGACTTCTAAATAACAGTGAACTGATAGCCAATATTATTAACTCAGAATTCTGTACTCAGTAAAAATAATTTTAAGGATGAAGATACAATAAAAAAAAAGTTATCAGGTAGATGAAAAATGACCAACAAAGAAATTTCTTAAATTTGTTCTTCAAATAGAAGGAAAATTATCCTAGGAGGAAGGGAGAATGTTAGAAGAGATAATTAAGACAAAGAACAAAGCAATTACGTGTATAAATACTTTAAAACTCACTACAGCAACAGCACATAAACTGGAAAGAAGTTAAATAGTTTTAAAGTCCTTACATTGTCCAGAAGAGGAAAAGAAGTTTTCAGACTTTTATAAATTAAACACGGTATCTTGAAATTTCTAGGATAACCATTAAAAAGAGTCATAGACCAAAACAAAACCAAAAAAAACCACAAATAATCAAAAACTTAGACATAGACTATATAATTTTGAAATTAGTACAAATTATAGAATGATTTTTTTAAAAAAAGCTATCAGTCAAAAATAATGTGAAAAAGAGAAAATAAGTCAAAAACAACATGAGAATGAGGAAAACACACAGACGAGGTGGAGCTAAAAGAAAGGAGAAAATAAAAGGCAGATTTTACTGTTGTTTGTCAGCTGAAGTAGAGATTTGGCTCTGCCACTGAGTTAAATCCTCAGCCTTTTTTTTTTCTAGAGACAGTCTGCTGAGTTCAGGGTGGCCCTGAGCTTGCTTGCATTCTTCCTGCCTCCATCTCCCAAGGATCCGAGATTAAACACATGTACCGCCATATAAAAGGCAGACTTAAATCCAAATACATCTCCAGTCACATTAAATATAAGTAGACTACATGATTTAGTTTAAAAAAGATGATGAAACTGGATTTTTTAAATCCAAAGATAAAATATTTACCAGAATTACAATTAAAACTTAAGGACAAACAAAGACTATGGAAACGGTTTACCACACAAACGTGAACAAAAAGACAACTGGTATAGTTATTTCCATTAAACAAGATAGGCTTTATAGCAAAAATCTTTTTTTTTTGGAGACAGGGTCTTGCTTTGTAGTTCAGGCTAGCCTTGAACTCATGGTGAGCCTGCTGCCTCAGCCTCCCAAGTGCTGCGAAGCAAAATCATTTCTAACAAGGGTCATTTCATAATTACAAAATTCAGTTTACCATAAAATATAATGGTATCAAATCAGTATACACTAAATAATACTGTTGTATACCACATGAAGCAAAACTTGACAGAACTCCAAGAAGAAATGGATTAGTTCTACAGTCAAACAAATGGGATGCAATTGAAGCATTTTTATACCTGCAAATGAGTGTATTTTTAAAGGTTTAAAAATGAATGAGTTTGCACCCCGCCCGTGTGCCCGCCTCTGCCGCCTGCCGCCGCCTGCTGCGGAGCTCTGTAGTATGGAATCGAGGAGAATGGAGAGCAAACCTGTGATAACCTGTTTCAAAACCCTCCTCATCATCTACTCCTTCATCTTCTGGATCACTGGGGTGATCCTGTTGGCTGTTGGAGTCTGGGGAAAACTTACTCTGGGCACCTTTATCTCCCTCATTGCCGAGAACTCCACAAATGCTCCCTATGTGCTCACTGGAACTGGCACCACTATCGTCGTTTTTGGCTTGTGCGGATACTTGGCAACATGCCGTGGGAGCCCATGGATGCCGAAACTGTATGCCATGTTCCTGTCATCAGTGTTCCTGGCTGAGCTCGTAGCTGGCATTTCAGGGTTTGTGTTCCGCCACGAGATCAAGGACACCTTCCTGAGGACTCGCACGGATGCCATGCAGAACTAGAAAGGCAACGATGAGCCGAGTCGGGCTGTGGACCATGTGCAGTGCAGCCTGAGCTGCTGTGGCGTGCAGAACTACACCAACTGGAGCACCAGCTCCTACTTCCTGGAGCACAGCATCCCCCCCAGCTGCGGCATGAATGAAACTGATTGTAATCCCTAGAATCTGCACAATCTGACCGTGGCCACCACCAAAGTTAACCAGAGGGCTGTTAAGACATGGTGACCAGTTTCAAGGAGACAAACACGGAGATCACCGCTGGAGCGGCATTTGGAATCGCCTTATCCCAGATGATTGGCATGCTGTTGGCTTGCTGTCTGTCCTGGTTCAACACGGCCAATCAGTAAGAGATGGTGTAAGGAGAAGTCTTTCGAGAATGTTGGAAGAAGAGACCTGTGTTAAAACGGAACCACAGCAATCTCTGAAAGACTTCCGAAGAATGTTAGAGCAGTCCATAATACACCTGCCCTGTTTCTGCTACCCGACTGCTGTGCGCAGCTGACCCTCCTACACAGCCTCTTCTCCACCTTTCAGGCCGCATCATGTGTAGTGTCTATCTTGTGAAGCCCTGCTGTGCCACAGAGTTTGAGCAGGTCCCCCTGCAGCTGGTCCTAGTGAACCCCACCCAAGGCCCTGTGCATGCCAGCTCCTGCAGTGTACTTGGTCCAACTGCAGCTCCTTGCAGGTGACTGGGTATCACACCATCACTGGCCCCCTGGAGCCTGCATGTAGTGTGGAGACTCCTATTAGCCCCTCACTATGGTCGATAAATGGCACACACCTTAACATAGATTAGCAGATGATAGTTATCTGTTCTTTTGGCTTAATCTTGTTTGGTTTGGTTTTCCCTTTACTAAGGCTCTTTCCTACCTTCCTTAGGCTGCCTAGAACATAAAAAGAGACACATCGGTAATTGTTCATGAGGAGAAAAAAAGCATGTGTCACGCATGATGGAAACTGTTGTTGAGCGTCAGGTGGCCTTCCTGCTCATTATTCTTCTGGACCTGGGTATGCAGAGACAGTTTAGTGCACCTTTGCCTCTCAGTTGAAACCTGTGTGATCCTGTTACAAAGCTGTGCTGTTGCTTCCTGTGAAGGCAATATTATCTTTGTTTTTTCCCAATTAATTGCTATTGTATTATTTTACTTCTTTCTGTATTTTTTTTCTTGCATTGACATTACAGACTTCCAGAACCTCATCAGATCAATCTAAAAATGAGTGCAAAGGGGGAATAAAAGTCAACATATTTTTTTAATATCTTTAAAAATAATGCCTCTGTCTAGCATGCCAACAAGAATGCATTGATATCATGAACTTTGTGATATATGCATTAATAAACAGAGCAATTAGAAATGGGAAAAAAATTAATGAGTTTATATCTTATATTATAAAGTAAAAATAAATCAGAGACCTCAATATACAAGAAGAGGTAAAACCGTAAAACTCTCAGACTAAAACAGGGAAAGCCTTATGATATTACACTTGGAAATGATTTCTTACGTATGAACCAAAAATACAGGTAACAAAAGAAAAAATATATAAATTGGGCACCATAAAAAATTTAAAATTACCCATGTCAAATGATAATATAAAGAGAGTGACAGGTAACTCAGAATGGCATAGTTTTTAGAAACCATAAGGGGTTAATCCTCAGAATATGTGAAGATCTCCTACTCAACAATGAACAGCCCCATTAAAAATGGACAAAGGAATTGAACAGATATTAATCCAAGAAGATATACAAATAGCCAAGAAGCAGAAGGAAAGATGTTCAACATCACTAATCATTAGAGAGATGCAAATCAAAACCATAATGGGTGTCTATCATTTAAAAGAGGAGGGAGGTGGCCCCAGAAAAATAATAAATGTTGGTAAGAGAATAATTAAAATTTTGCTGTTGGAAATGTAAAATGGTACAGCCACTGTGGAAAACAGAATGGCAGTTTCTAAAAAAAAACTTAAAACATTGAACTCTATATGATCCAGGAATTCCACTTCTGAATATGTGTCCAAAAGAATTGAAGGCAGGGACTGGAACACATTCTCATATTCACAGCAGCAGTATTCACAATACCCAAAAGGTGGAAGCAACTTAAATATACACCAGTAGATGAGAGATAGAGTGTGATATATACATGCAACAAAATATTATCCATCCTTCAAAATGTATGAAATAATGACAGTGCTATAATATGGATAAATCTTAAAGACACTGTGGTATTTGAAACAAGCCACACACAAAAGAAAAATATTGTACAGTTCCACTTATGTGAGACAAAAAGTAGAACACTGGTTGTCAGGAAAGATATTAATGATTATGGAGTTTCAGCTGGTGACGACAGGTACATGATAATGTGTTTTCTTAATACTACTGAACTATAAACTAAAAGGTGGTTAAAATAGTAAGTTTTATGTTCCACACATTTTAACACAATACAAAATTTTAAATGAGTTAGGTACTCATTCTAATACAAAAAAATTTAAAATTACAAAGAGAACTATATTACTACTCTAAAAAATGGTACAAGAATTTAAAATCCTTTTATAAATCTTTGTTATAAATGAAACTGATTCTTAAATATGATAGACTTTATGTAAGAAATAATGTTCCTCGCCCTTTTGTCACAAACCATACTAGAGCAAAATTAACTGTAATATTTAAGTGACTTTTTCAGATCTTGCTTGTTATAGCAGTGAAAGCATTTATAAAACTAATGATATAACAGAAAGTCTAAGTGTTGACATGTTGTGGAGAAACTGGAATCCTCACACATTGCTGGTAAGAATGTAAAATGGTACAGGCACTGGAAAAGAAGTTGGTGATTCAAACTCCAGAAACAGCTCATGGGTTCCAAAAAGGGGCCTGCCCATGAACCCCACAGAACACACCCAACCAGTCAATGTATTCTCTCCTGTAACCAGTAACCCTGCAGACAGCACACAGATTCCAGCAGGAAGCACATATCCCAGCAGCTAGCTTGACCCTGCTAGACTGAGAGAATGCACAAAACGTTGAAAACTTCAGGGTACTTCTTTAAGAGTTTCTCAGCACTAAGAGTGGCTTTGCACAATTAGAGAAGGCACACAATCCTGACATGCCTCCAAGAGTGAGCAAGAGAAATGAAGTAAATGCGTTTGTAGCATAAAGTTTACTTCATATTACATGAAGAATCAAGGAAACATGATACCACAAAAAGAAAAACTCCAGCAATTGACTCAAATGAAATGGAGATCTACAAAGTTCCTGATAAACAATTCAAAATAATCATCTTAAAGAAGCTATACGAGAACATAATCAACCAAACAAAATCAGGAAAACAGTACATGAACAAAATGAGAAGTTTGGGCTGGGCATTTAGTTCAGTGGTTAGAGTGCTCACCTTGCAAGCACAAGGCCCTGAGTTCAATCCCCAGCACCAAAAAAAAGAAAAAAAAAAAGACTGAAGCATAAAAAAGGACCAAAAATAAATTCTGGAGCTGAAAGATCTGAACTGAAATGTTCAATAGCTTCAACAGACAATGCAACTGAGCAAAGAATCAGTGAACTCAAATTATACAGTTGAAAAAAAAAAATGAAAAAAGAGTAAAAAAAATCCTATGGGACTTACAGGATATCATCAACCAAACCAATGTACACATTATGGAGAAGAGCATAAGAATATATCAGACAGTTTATTTAAAGAAATAATGACAGATAACATTCTGAATATGAAGAAAATAAGTAACAAGATTCATGAAGCCCAAACAACCCCCAAAATGTTAAACATTACATGGTCTTCACTACAACACATTATAATCAAATTGTCAAAAGTCAGAAAGAAAGAATTCTAAGAGCAGCACAAGAAAACTGACTGTCCAGATAGAAGGGAATCCCCATAAATGCCCCACATTTTTCTCAGCAGGAACTGTGCAGGTCAGGAAAGTGCTAAAGGGAAATAAAGCCTATTGACCAGAAGTATTACACCTTCAGAAATGGAGAAAGAAACTTTCCCAGATAAACCAAAGCTAAAGGAGTTCATCGCTACAAAAAATACCGAAGGGAGCATTTCAAATTAAAAGGAAAGGACATTCACTGGACACACAACACATCAAAGCATAAAACTCCTTGGGGTAAAGCTAAGATACAGTAAAATTCAAAATATGTGAACAGTGCAATGAAGATGGCAGAAGAGTGAGCAGCAAAGAAATAGCCTCTCTGAGATTTAGAGTCCAGATGCTGGAATACAGCAACATGAGGCAGAGGAGGAGGAGGAAAGTGAGTCCTTAGGACCAGCAAGGGTCAACAGCTAGTATGAGATAGTATGTGGTGTATTTTGGAGATGTTCCGTGTATAGCTGAGAAGAATGTGTATTCTGATGCTGTGTGGCAAAACACTCTGTAGACATCTACTAAGTTCATTTTTTGAAAGATTTGGTTCAGTTCTGCTATTTCTTTGTTGATTTTTTTGTGTAGTTGATCTGTGTATTTGACAGTGGGGTATTGAGGCTCCCTATTACAACTGTAGTAGTCCTTATTTGATTTTTCCTATCTGTTAATATTTGTTTTATATAGTTCAGTATGCTGGTATTTGGTGCATATTTATGATTATCATCTCTTCCTCTTGGATTGTTCCCTTAACAAGGATGCAGTGATCTTCTTTGTCTCGCTTCATCAGTCTTGGTTTGAAATCCACTCTGCAAGTAGAATAGCTACCCCTGCTTTTTTCTGGGTTCCTGTTGCTTGAAGTATTGTTTTCCGTCCTTTGACTTTCAGTCTATGAACTTCTTCTAGAGTTAAATTGTGTTCCTTCTATGCAGCTTTTTGTTGGATCACTGGAAGAAAGATAGCCTCTTCAATAAATGGTGCTGGCTTTCCACACGCCAAAGATTAAAACTAGACCCGTATCTTTCACCATGCATTAAACTAAAATTGAAATGGAGTCAAGATCTAAATACTAAAACAGAGACACTATATCTATTAGAAGACAGAATAGGGAGAATTCTTGAAGACATAGGTGTAGGCACAGACTTTATGAACAAAACCCCAATCGCACAACACTATTACAAAGAATCAACAATTGGGATCTCATCTTATTAAAAAACCTTTTGCACAGCAAAAGAAACCACCAATAGAGCAAAGACACAG
Organism: Hystrix cristata; assembly: GCA_004026905.1. NCBI lineage: Eukaryota > Metazoa > Chordata > Mammalia > Rodentia > Hystricidae > Hystrix > Hystrix cristata. The sequence continues at coordinate 78,261 of PVJO010000888.1, forward strand.
CCCACAGAGTGGGAAAAAATTTTTGCCAGCTGTTCCTCAAACAAAAGACTAATATCTAGAATATGTAAAGAACTCAAAAAAATCAGACCTCCCCCCCAAATTTAAAGATCCAGTTCAAAAATGGGCATCTGAAATGAATAGACACTTCTCAGATCAAGAAATAGAAATGGCAAATAAATATATGAAAAAATGTTCAACATCACTGGTTATTGGAGCAATGCAAATTAAAACAACACTGAGATTCCACCTCACTCCAGAAAGAATGGCCAATAATCAAGAAATCACCAATAACAAAAGATGGCGGAGCTATGGGGAAAAAGGAATCCTTCTCCACTCTTGGTGGGAGTGTAGACTGGTACAACCAGTGTGGAAATCAGTGGGGAGATTCCTCAAAAAAAAACTAGGACTAGAGGTTCCATCTGACCCAGATATTCCCCCTCTTGGTATCTTCCTGAAAGAATGAAAAGTATCATACTACAGCAATATATGCACACCCATGTTTACAGCAGCACAGTTTACAATAGCTAAATCTGGGAAACAGCCCAAATGCAAATCAATCAATGAATGGATAAAGATGTAGTTTTTTAATACAATGGCGTACCACTCAGCCATAAAGAAGGATAAACTTGAGACATTTCTAGGTAAATGGATGCACCTTGAGACCATACTCTTAAGTGAAATAAATCAGACATACATGTTTAAATATCACTTGGTTTCTCTGGTGTGAGAAACTGAAAGGGTAAAGAAGGGCCAAAATGTGTAATAAATATTGAATAGGAAGAAAATGTTCAAATGGGAAGGGGTACAAGGGACTGGGGAGGGGGAAAGGAAGGAAGGGAAAGGGAATAGAAGGAAAAAAGAGAATAGAAAGAAAAAATGGAAGCAACTTTTGTAAATAAGGAGGGGAAGAGAGGTTGAAAAGAGGAGAAGGGAATGAGACAAAAAGAAGAATCAAGATAAATCATGGATAGGTACAAATTCCCTATGATAACATTACCATTATGTATATCTAAAATGTACCAATAAATTAATTGAAAAATAAATAGCTAATATATTAGATTTTAAGTTCCTAAAAAAATAGTGTAATGGTGATGTGTATATCACTTATAGAGAAGTTCAAAGCTTTTTAGAAAGATTTAAAACAACTGTAGCTACAGTAATTTGTAAATGGATGTACACTAAAAAAGGATATAAAGTGTGATATCAGTAACAAAATGGAGGAGAAATATAAAGCAGCTTTTGTACACAATCAATGGTAAGCTATTAATCACCTTAAAACAGGTGATTATAACTGTTTTATGTAGCTTCATGGGATTCAAAAAGTGAAAACCTGTAGAAGAAACACAAAAGAAAAAAAAGAATCAAAACATACTACTATTAGAAAAAATCAAATCATAAGGAAAGACAGCAAAAGAGAAAGAAAGCAAAAACGTATGAAACGAAACAACAAAATGCCACTACTGTCTTTACTGATCAATAATTAAGTATAAATGGATTACATTCTCTAATCAAAAGATACGGGATGATTGAATGGATAAAAAGCCAAGATCCAATTATCTAGTACCTACCAGAGATTCACTTTAACTTGGAGGACATACATAAGCTGAAAATGAAGGGACAGAATTGGTGTACCATGCAAACAGAAACCAAAGAAAATAAGAGACTTCAATTTTATCAGACAAAAAAGCTTTAAGTCAAAGATCATCATATGAGATGAAGACAGTCCTTATACAATGATAAGGGGGTCGATTTATCAAAAGGATAAAATAAATTTTTATACACACACACTCACACACACGCATATATATTGAGAGAGGGAGAGACAGAGAGAGTGCCAACACTGGAACACGTAAATATATAAAACAAATACTAATACAACTGAAGGGATAGAGAGCAATATAACAATGTTTGGGGACTTTAATATTCTATTTTTAACACCAGATAAATTATTCAGACAGAAAATCAGTAAGGAAACAGCTAACTTGCACAACACTATAAACCAAATGGACCTAACAGACATATACAGAGCATTCTACCCAATTGTAGCAAAATATACCTTCTTTCCAGTGGAAGAACCTCCAGGATAGATCATATGTTATATCACAAAATATGTTTTAATAAAGTTGAAATCACATCAAGTATGTCTTCTGACTACATGATTTGAAACTAGAAATCATTAATGGGTGGAAAATTGGAAAATTCAGAAATACATGGAAATTAAACAGTACACACCTGTACAAACCAACAGGACAAAGAATAAATAAAAAAGAAAGTAAAAATATCTTTTGAAAAACAAAAATAGAAATACAGTATGCCAAAACTTATGGGATGCAGCAAAAACAGTTCTAGGAATAAAATTCATAATTATAAATGCCTCAATTAGGAAAATGGAAAGAACCTAAGGAAGTCTGTATTTAAACCTCAAGGAACTAGAAAAAGAAGAACACACAAAACCCAAAGTTGTTAGAAGGAAGAAAATAATAAAAATCAGAGAAAAAATAAAGAAAATAGAAATTAAAAGAACAGAAAAGATCAACAAACTATTGTTTTTTAAAAAGTAAATAAAATTGGCAAAACTTTAGCTAGACTTAAAAAACAATAGTCAAAATTATAGAAGGGGGACTAATAGAACTGATGCCACAGAAACTACTCTGACCACCTAATACACTAACCAACTAGACAACCCAGAAGAAATAGATTTTCTTAGAAACATACAACCTGTAAGTCTGAATATGAAAAAAACAGAAAAATCTCAACAAACCAATAACAAGTTTAAGGAGATTGAAATAGTAATCAAAAGCCCTGCAAAAAACAAATATCCAGGACCAGAAGGCCTCACTGGAGAATTTTACCAAATATTTACAAAGGAATTCACACCAATCCTCCTCAAAGTCTTCCACAAAACTACAAAGGAGAGAACGCTTCCAAAATCATTTAGAAAGGTGAGCATCACTCTGATAAGAACACCAGACATGAAACTTTAAGAAAAGAAAGTTACAGGGTAATATCCAGCATGAACTTAGATGCAAAAATCAACAACATACTAGCAAAAATATTTTAATTACCATAGAAAGGCTCATATACCATGATGAAATGAGATTTATCCCTAGTATGCAAGGATGCAAATCCATAAATGTGATTCACACACTTAGAATGAAAGACAAAAATACTATGATAATCTCAATGGACACAGAAAAAAGTAGTTTAACAAAATTCATCATTTCATAATAGAAAACCCCCAATGGAATGTACTTCAACATAATAAAGGTCACATATGATATGGCCACAGCTAACATCATACTAAGTTGAAAGCTGTTACTCTGGGATCAGGAACAAGACAGTGCCCACTCTTGCCACTTCTATTTAACACATTACTGGGAGTCCCGACAAAAGAAAAACCCAAACAAAGGCATACAAATCAGAAAGGATGAAGTTAAATGGTCTTTGTTTATAGATGGTATAATTTTATGTAAAAAACGCTAAAGACACACCAAAAAACTGTTAGAACTGATAAATGAATTCAGTGAAGTTGCAGGATATAAAATCAATGTGCAAAAATCTATAGTTTCTATAGAGTTCTTATTTTTTAAAATCTTATTTACAACAGTTACAAACATACTTTAAATTTAACCAAGGAGGTAAAATATCACTACACTGAAAAATATAAAATATTGATGACAGAAATTTAAGATAATGATATCCTGTATTCATGGTATAAAAGAATACTGTTAAAATGTCAGTACTATGCGAAGAAATCTACAGATTCAATGTAATCCCTTATTAAAATTCCACTGACATTTTTCACAGAAATAAAAAAAAGATCCTAAAATTCATACCTAACCACAAAAGACTCCAAATAATCAAGGCAATCTTAAGCAAAAAGAACAAAGCCAAAGGTATAACACCATCTGATTTTAAAATATACTCCAAAGCCATGCTAATCAAAACAGCTGGTACTAGCATAAACATAATCATACAGATCAATGGAACAAGAATACGTAATGGGAATGATGCTGGGGCAACTAGATATTTACATGCAAAAAAATAAAAGTAGACCTTTACATTACAGTGTCAGAAAAATCAACTCAGAATGGATTAAAGACTTAAACATAAGACCCAAAACCATAAAACTCCTAGAAGAAAACAGGTTAGAAAGTTCCCTGATACTAGTTTTGTCAATGATTTTTTTTGATACAACACCAAAAGCTTAGGCAACAGTAAACAAGTAAGACTACATCAAACTGCAAAGCTTCTGAACAGAAAAGGATGCAATCAAAAAACGTGATGTCTTTTGGATGTCAAGGCTTTCATAAAATCTGAAAAAAACTCAAGTGATTAAAAACAAATGTAATTTTTTGAACTGCTCCTTCGGTTCCCCCATCAAATTAATGTATCTTTGTCAGATATTATTCTTTTTTCTTTTCCAAGGGTTATTCATTTGGCTTTTCCAACACGATTTTAGCAAAGCATAAGCTAGGAAATTACACATCTTTCATAGATGATAATACTTTAAGCATAGGAATTTAAATGTGAAGATGGAAGCAAAGAAATATTAAATTAGCCAAATAAGAACAGGTCATATGTTCAGACAAGACAAGACTGGGCTGGCTTTACAGCTGGAGTACACACCAAAAATAAAGAACATCAAACACCAATACTGGTATTCACTTTCAAATATTCACAACCATACTGGGGCAGGCTAGCTTTCATTCACAAAATAGAGTATATTATGTCTGAAATACTCCAAAACTGTACAGAGGTTCAAAAGTAACTCATGGAGTTAGTGGTTTCAGGAGCGGGGAAATGTCTCGTGACTTAATCCTCTTTAAAAACAAAACCTCTTAAAATCTCATTCATTTCAAACACTAACATTAGTCATACTCACTGAGCTTAACATACAAACTGAAACTGAAGAGTAAAAAGTGTTAGGTAGTACACTATGGGAGCCTAGCAGATCATGTAACCCAGACTTGGGGTGCTGAGGAAGGTTTCCAGAGAAGGAGACCTGCAACTGAGACCTGAACCATATATGGGAGTTCATCAAGTGAACAGTGGTGGGGAGTTCCGGGCAGAAGGAACTGCATGAAAGAGACTGAGACAAGACGGCTTGTTGGCAGAAGTGTTCACTAACAGGGCATAAGGTAATCATTTCAGAACCATGTCAAAATCAGGGATGACTCCCATCTCCAGGAAAGGCCCACAATTGTTTTTTAATAACAAAGATAAACATTTTAGGACATCTAGAAAAAAAGGCCAAAGGACTGTTCTGTTCCTGTTTTTATATTTTGATCTCTTCACTTTTCTCTCTGTACCAGTGACAGACCTCCCCGCTCCCCACCCCATTCCACTCTTTCTCAAGACACCTGAGATGCCCCACTCTCTTAGGGGGAGACACATGTCAACATCCTTCAGTGTACTTCTACTGGCATGTCTAGGCCAATTGCTTCAAAGTGAGCAGATGTTGACTCATTACCTTTTCTGGTGAGAAATGACAGGCTGTGGTAACATCTAACCACCTCTATTACTTGAGTCAGACTCAGTAGACAGGTTCTCTCTAGTTTGTATTACAAATATTAAAATAATACCAAGCATAACTTCTACACAGAGATTTTGGAAATACTCTGCCAACAATTACATGTTCTTTCCCCTTTTTGCAATATGTATAAGGTATCTTTGGAAGAGATGTCACAGACATGTGGTTTACTAATGGACAACAGGTTATAATAAACTTTCTTCTCAGAAGAAAACAACACATCATAAATATGGCAGGGCGGGGTGTGGGGGGGTACTTCAGAATATAGAAGTAAACTTGACTAGGTTGGCACCCTGCTCAGGCAAGTAGTAGATGGATTTTTAAAGAGTGTTTTGAGATAGAATATGGACTCTGTACACTATTCTAAGAGCAATGGAAGCCACTGAAAGTCCATGAAGGTGATATAATCAGATAAGTGGGGGCTGGGGATTTAGCTCAGTGATTAGAGTGCTTGCCTTGCAAGCACGAGGCCCTGAGTTCGATCCCCGGCACCACAAAAAAAAAAAAAAAAATCAGATAAGTGCTTTAGAAGGATCACACAGAAACAGTGTTGAAAAATGAACTAGAAGGAATTACAAGAAGACCATACCTTACAAGATGAGAGACCATTTTATAGGAGTCAAGGCCTTCTCTTAAAGACTGAGAACTAGAGAGATGTACAGATGATCCTCAACTTACAATAATTCGAATCATGATTTGTTTTACTTCACAATGGTACAAAAGTGACACTCATGCATTAGAGATGTATTTTCACTTTTGATCTTTTCCCTGGTGGCAACATGTAACATGATCCTCTCTTGAGATATTAGGCAGTGCAGAGAGCCACAGCTCCTAGTCAGGGATGCCATAACAAGGGAAACGACCCATATTTTACAGTGTACTGTGTGGATAAGCTATGTTTGGTTACATGTATTAAATGTATTTTCAACTTAAGATATTTTCAATTTGCAATGTGTTTGTGGGGACATAACCCTATTGTAAGTCAAGGGAGATACTTAAGAGGTAGAATATACAATGTTTAGTGATTAGATGTAACATGGTAGTGTGGGAGGAAGGCAGGAAGGAGGGAAGAGAAGAAGGTGAGAAGGGAGGGAGGGGGAGTGGGAAGAGAGGAAAGGGGAGGGGCCAAGCCAAGAAAAGAAAAGAAAAAGGGAGAGAAAAGAAAAGAGAAGAAATTAAGGATGATGTTTAGGTTTTCTTCTCAGGAAACAGGTGCATAATGCTACTATATACTAAAAGAGGCAATACAGGAATAGGAACATATTTTAATAGACAGCTTAAGCTTTAAATAGGACAGCGTAGGACAATGTGAGAACACAAGACTTCAGGCATCCAAATGAAGAGGTCCAGTAAGGAGTGTGTTATATGAATTTGAAAGTTAGGAGAAGGATCTGAGCTAAAGACAGCTGTGGAAGCCACTAACAGAGAGAAGGTAATTAAAGCTATGGAAACAGATGAGCTAATCCAGGGAGATGTATATAGGGGCAGGCCAAGGACAACTGGGATGTGAGTAGCATACGGAGTTTGGTTGGCCTGTGGACATTTAATTAAAGAAACAAAGGGGGTGGGTTGGCAAGCATGACAACAGTTAAGGAATCAAAGTCTTAGACCCAAGGAGAGCTGGCACTGGTTCAGCCGAGAAAAATCAGCAGACCTGTGGTAGGTACAGGAGGACTGCCCACCCATTCTGTTCTTGGCTGTGGTTTCCAGGTTCAGTCCGCCACCTTCACAAAGACTACATTCATCCAAAATAAATAAAAATCAGTAAAAAATGAACTAGCAAAAATCACTGTTGTTCTAATTTTATTTACTAGATTTAAAGCAGATACCATCTGTGCAGCCAAGTAATGTACGCTCCTGAAATACAAGAATCATTCTCAGACCACTAATGCAACCCAAAAGCTGTATCAGGACAGCAGGACACACACTAACATCAAATGTACTTTCAAATGCTATAAATGTGATTCAACTTTTTGGTTCCAGGTTTTAAAATACTATGGTGTATGTGGTTTTGAGTAAGAGTCTCAATTGCAAACCATTTTTTTATTCAAGTGTTGACAGGCAAAAAATACAGTTTCAGTTTGAATTTATAGGCACACACCATTTACCCTGCTTTTACCTTTATTTGAACTGTATGGGTAGTCTTGCAAAGCAACAAAAATGTGCAGAACTGAGGTCAATTAGTATTTACTTTCTAAAATCGACTAAACTTCTAGTTGAATAATATCAAAACCCGTATAATTTTAATAAACAGTAATAAAATTGAGATTTGTCCAGTTGCAACTAGGATGTCCCCAAAGATGAACACATTACTTTAAGAAGTTCTATGTGATTCATCTGTGTGCCACAGATAGAGTACTTCATCAGCAGTGAATTCTATTGCTAGATATAACATTATACACAATAAACACCCACACTCAAACCACGTCTTAGTAAAAAGCTGACCAATTAAAAACTGAAACTGCTATCCATACACAACTGCCTTCTGAGAACAAAACTTTGCTTTCTAAGCCCAGAAAAAGTTCTATCCTTTAGTGAACAGTTAACCTTTCTTCAAATAAAAGTTACTAACAGTAACAAAGAAAATACATCTCTAAGTTCAAAACTCATGCTGAAAGACTGTCCCTCATCATCTGTAATCTGCTCACAATGTGTCACTGGTATCACACTGTCTTACTGTCATGTCGGCTAATCTCTGCTTATTGTGCTTAGAGCTTCTTCATGGGCTGGTCCTTTCTCCTACAGTACATCTCAAGCTCCTGAGAAGTGGGCACCTTTTCAGTCCTCTCTTGCTCAAAATTTAGACACAAAAAGCATATATTAGTAATCAGCCAATTTCATGGTCCCCCAAACACAGGAATGAAAAAGAAATTAAGTTCTTTAATACCTTATACTAAACAATCTATAAGTGGCATATTTACACCACCACCACCTTCCTCAATTCACCCTCTCAATCCTATCCATTGAAAAACCAGATGATGAGATGCAAGAAGAAGGAAAATTTGATCTTTAAGAAAATGGAAGAATCCTAAAGAAAAAGAAATAAAGAAGAGAAAATGAGAAAGAATGATCAAATTATGAAAAGGAAAACCTTAAGCCAAGAATAATAAGGAGAAATAGAATACATACTAATAAGGGGAATACTGTTAGATGATAACCAAGAAAAAGAAGTCTGTAGGAAATAAATTCAATCTCTTCAAGTTGATCCCTAAACCACAGCATATAAGACAACTGACAACTAAAATCCCAGTCCAGGGACATGTGGTTATCCCACCCTGGTACTTGTTACATCAAGTATTATTGCTGATGGAGTGCTCCCGAGTTAGGATACAAAGACCACCATCATTCACACTCCCTGCCAAGAGACATGCTGGTAACGGGCTGCAGGGAGAGCCAGTGGCAAAGAGATCAGGGCAGCAGGCCAAGAACTGCACAGAACAAGGCTGGTATTGAGGTTAAAATTAAATGAAATGGGAGAGAACTAAAGACAAGGAAGGATGAGAAGAACAAATACAGAAGCAGAGTGGGTGTATTCTATATGTAGGGAAAGCACACATCTGGAATTATTTGGTACTGAATGGCACCAAATTTAAGACTTTGTTCCTCTCATGCAATTATTTCTTAGTAAGACCACACAAAGCAAAAATAGACCTAGAGGCTAAAATGTTGGACGGTGGTTAAAGTGGGTATAACAATAACCAATAAAACACAACACACAGATTTTTAAAGTAACAGAATAGTTAGCACATAAAGAATGTTCCTGGCTGACCTGGAAAGATGTTCATCATAAATTCTACATCGAATAAGGAAGCTACTGACAAATATGTATAACATTTTTTGTAAAACTATCTATTTGTGTAAATTCAAGAAATGTTTAAATTATTCCAAAATAAAGTATTGGTGTTGTAAGTAATTTTCACTTTTGGTTGCACATTTTAATTAAAATTAAAATAACAATCCTTAAAAAAAAAAATTCCCTTCCAGGTCAGAGTTTTCCCCTTACATATGATATATATCATGAATTTGAAAACAATCCTTTTTATGATAGAACACAGCTTTGGGAGAGCTACTCCCACATAGTGGGAAGAAAGGGCCACTGGCCAAGCCCTGCTGTGATACTGTGCGAAACACACAAGTTTTGAAGACCACTGTCATTCACAAGTTCTATGACCCAAAGCAAGTTACGTCAAATTTCTGAGTGCCAATTTCACTCGCCCTCAATTCCTACCTCGAAGGATGGTTCTGATAGTTCTCAATGACAGCTCCCACCTATGATGATAGACTGGCTGGGAGGTCTCAGAGTAACACTAACCTTTCCAACCAACATTATCCTTATTGTTACCTCATGAAACCATCTATTCTGAATAATGCCAAAGTGTTTGCTGCTTTCACTGAGCTCCCTGGAGTGGAGCAGCCTGATACTGATGCTTCCTCTTTTCTTCTGTTTTTTTTTTGTTGTTTTGTTTTGTTTTGTTTTTTGTTTTTTGAGACAGGGTCTCATTATGCAGTTCAGGTTAGCCTTGAACTCACTATGTAGCCCAGGCTGGCCTTAAACTTGTGGCAATCATCCTGCCTCAGCCTCTTGTGTGCTGGGATTACAGGCGTGCGCCACCATACCTGGCCTGTTTTTTGTTTTTTTGAGACGGGATCTCGCTGTGTAGTCCAGGCTATCCCTTGAACTTGTAGTGATCCTCCTGCCTCAGCCTCCCGAGTGCTGAGATTACAGACGTGTGCCACCATGCCCAGCTTGATGCTTCCTTTTAAAGCATCTACCCCTAGTCCTTACAGGAAATAGCAGACCAGCCATCTAGCAGTGTCAGACAGGGGAATGGAATCAGAAAACGAACGTGTGCTTGTTAAAGTCTGTTGTCCTCTGACCACATTAAAAAGCCCGGCAGGAGAAAAATTCCTCTCCTAAAGGTACACACTGCAGAAGCAAGGCCAGATGAAGGACATACTAACTACACACATTGCTATAGACTTAGCATGACAAGAAACACTACAGCAAAGCTAACATTATAAATGCTTACCTTTTAATGTTATTGTTTTAAAACCTTCAAAACTGTCCACTACAAATTCTAATATTCATAAGTATGCCTAGAACCCACAAAAGCTCAAAAACACTGAGACAAGAAAAATGAAAAAAAAAATAGGAAGAGGTGTGCACCGACAATTTAGCACAGAGTCACACAATCAGATTTTCTATCAGGATGGAAATGTTCTATATCTGTTCATTAAATACTAGGGCACTAGCCACATGTGGCTTCCGAACACAGAAAATGGGACTAGTGCAACTGAAGTGAGGCACTCATTTTTTTATTTTATTGTAATTGATTTAAATAGTCAAATATGGCTACTGACAATGACATTTTAATAGTACAGTTTAGAATCTTGGGTTAATGAGTCATGCTAACTCACAAAAGGTGATGTGTAGATAAGTTAGCTAAGCTTAAAGAGCAAACAGTCAAAATCAAATATTTAAAAAATAAAAAGAAAAAATTCAACACCATATTAATATTCTTTTGCTACATATAACAGTTTACCTTGGTAAAGCCGGGTCCTAGTCTGACCTCAACCTGTCTTAGTCAGTTTGAGATACCACAACAAGCACCACAGACAGGGTGCCTTAAACAGTAGGGTGTATTCTCTCCATTCTGGAGACTGGAAAGTCCAAGCTGGTCAATTTGGTACCTGGAGAGGAAAATCTTCCTGGGTGGTAGGCAGACACCATCTTACTGTGTCCTCATATGACCTCTTCTTTGCATGCATGCACATGTGCGTGTGCATATGTGGGTGCGTATAAGAGACAGCGCTCCCTCTTCTTATAAGGCCACCAACCTAATTAAACCCCAATCCTATGACCTCATATTTAACCTTAATTACATCACTGAAGGCCCTGTTTCTACAGGTAGTCACACTGGAGATTAGCGCCTCAACATATGAGCCTGGGTAGGGGACCTTGTTCCAAACATAAACCCTCTACTCTTCCTTAAGTAGCTGTATTCTATGGACTATATTTCTCATCATCAATAATCATTTTTGGAGCTCAGTTTTGTTTGTTTTGTTTTGGGTGCTGGGGATTGAACTCAGGGCCTTGAGCTTACTAGGCAAGCACTCTACCACTGAGCTAAATCCCCAGCCTCAAAGCTCAGTTTTCTGACTCCTATAACCATATCACCACTCCATGTATGCTTTAAACTTTTATCTTGAGTTAGATACCTCTGAAATCAACTGAGATTAAAACTTGGCTTTGATTCTCAACAATGGCCTCTCACCTCTTAAATAGATCATCGAAAATAATTAAAATACCCGGACTGAGACTGCTCTTCTCAGAGAGGACTGTTTGCAAGGACTATGCCTCGTAGGTGTCAGGAACTTGGATTTGAGGAGAGTTCCCATTGCTATAACTGCTAAAAGGGATTCACTGTGCATAAACTTTCTGCACAGACAACGTGATTTATGCCAAACACCAGCTTTCCTTCTAGGAGTCTGGAATTTGGCACTTGCTATATCCTTTCACTGTAATCAATCATAATTTTGAAGACAATTCTGTGCTAAGTCCTGTAAGTCCTCCTAGAGAACTGTCAAACCTTGGGATGGAGCCAGGCATGGTGGCACACATTTATAATCCCAGTACTCTGGGAGGCTGAGGCAGGAAGATCACAAATTCAAGCCCAGCCTAGCCAATTTAGCAAGACATTGTCTTAAAAACAAAACAAAACAAAAAAAGCTTTAAAAAAGAACTGTGGATGTAGCTCAGTGTGAAAGCTCTATGTTCAATTCTAAAAATAAATAAAACAAAATAAAATAATAATTTTTAAAAAGGACTTAGTAAACAGAAGATACAATATCACAGAAAGTGCAGAAGAACAGATGACAGTGAAGGAAAATCCAAAAGCAACTAAAAAATGCTTACGAACAGAAAAGGAAGAGGCTCTTCTATATTTGCCCAGATATGAAAATGTAATTTTCAAAATGAAATTTTAAGTACATGTCAAAAGAGTTAACAGAAAATTCCACAATCTCTTAAATTAAAAAAAAAAAAAAAAAGAAAAACAGAAGAAGAGGGGGAGGCAACAGCAACAGCATCAGTCATTGTGGTATTTTCTCTTAACAGAAATACCCCGAGTTCCTCTGAATATTACAGACAGAAAGGGTTGTGGGGGAGAGGGGTGAACAGGTGTGTACACAGGGGAAAATTCCATAACTACTAACAGTTATAGAATTTCTTATGCGATAAAAATGTTCTAAATTTGATTATCATTATAATTACTCAACTCAGTAAACACAGAACCACTCATTTAAATGGGTGAACTGTATGATACATAAATTATATTTCAATAACAATGTACATGAAAAAGAAAGTATTCCCTCTGGATAAAATACCACATTAGCTACGTACTTTCACAATTCCAGCTTTAGGTTACAACATGGTACTTTACAATATTTGACTTCGATTATTTAATAAAATCTAAAGAATAAGTTTAAATGAGAGTCAATGGTCTTCTTGTGACAAATGTTGCCTCTCCTTAATAGAGCACTCACAATAGCTTACATACAGTCATTTAACTAGTCCATTCAAAAGCTTCCCTAAATGTCCAATTACAAAATTCAGTACAGGCAAATGAAATTTCAAAATGCAGTCACCACGAAACAAACAAACAACAAAACCATACATACACACAATACTTCCAGTAGATTCATGTATAATCCTGAATGTGACAAAAAACACACAAGAAGGCTGGGAGTGCAGCTCAGTGGCAAGTGCTTGTCTAGAATGCACAAAGCCCTGGGTTCCATCCCTAGCACCTAAAAAAAAAAAAAAGAATTCATAGAAAATCAGGGTACAGAAAGTAGCTCTAGAAAAGACCACATGGCCACACTGATATTTTACTAGTCGTCCCAATAGTGACTGGAAACTGAGGAGAAAAACACATTAGAGTGGCGCAGATTTTGAATATTTGCCTCATTCTAGACTAGCTGAAAGACAAAACCACAAAAACCATATTCAGAATCATTTAAAATTCTTTCCTTAAATGCAGAATCCTAAAATGGTGCACTAGTACAACCCTTAAATAGCAACTATTTTTAGTGTCCTTTTATTTTTTAATTGACCAATGCAATTGGATTCCATTAACAGCTCATTTTTGCCAAATTTAATTCAAACAAATTCATTTAAACTAAATGATCACAGAGAACAAAATACTTATACTGTACTTTTGCATTCCTACAATTCAAAAGCAACAGGGTCAAATTTTTTTCAGGCTATTAATAAACATACTATACTTTGGACTAAAAGCCTATTTTACTCCAAAATTTGGAGTGAAAAATGAAGCTCAAAAAGATATGACTTCTCAGCCTTGAATTCAGTGGTATTAATATTAATGACAATCCCACTCATTTCAAAGGCATGTCCCAGAGTGTTTACATTATGAAAAATGGGTCTGGAATGTCATCTTCACTAAATTTGAAATTGTTTAATCTGAGGTTTTGCTAGATTTATAACAGCTGTACTTGTGTTTACAACAATAATATGGTCTTTACAGCATGGCACTCCTTTACACATTTTTTAGATCTGGTTGGTACAAACATGTCACACTGATCAATGGAAATGAGTTTAGTATCCATATAGCCACAAGTTTAGTCAGAATAAAGTTTTGTTTTGGATGAACATTATACAACAAATGCATCATAAACCTTCAGAAGTTTTATATGGTATTAGTTACAGAAGATAGCACAAAAACTTCCATTCATATACAAACATTTGGGAAATGACTCAACTTGTGTTTGTGGAATTCAAATTTTGTTTGGGGAAAAATATGCGTATCAAATACACTGTGGATCTAATTTACTTGCTGGCATTCACTGAGGGTCTCAGGGCACATTACCAAGCATAGACTGCAGTATTCAAAAACTAATTTTTCTCCTGATGCCTTTATTTACACAGTAGAAAGATGCAACAAAAAGCCTGCCAAGGCTTGCTTAAAAATCCTTCAATAGGAAGCTTCAGCCACCCTTGGACATGGGGCTACTTGGGGCAATGAAAAGAGCACCAGACAGGAATTAGTTTCCCTGGGTAACAGTCAACAGCCTTGCCACTAACCTCAGTTTCCTTCTCTGAAAACATTTCAGAGAGAAGTCATTATTGAAGGTGAATGTTTTCTGAGAAAATCAATTGAGTCTGGGTAACCAGAAATGCTCAGCTCTTTTGATTACATAAAAATACAAACATACAAGTAACCCAAGAAGTTCCTCAGAAGCTGTCTTCTTAGGGGCAATCTCTTGAGAACTCCCTAATTCTGAGACTAATTAACTATTTTGGAAAGATCTCACTCTTTTTTTTATTGCAGCACTAGAGAGTGAACCCAGGGCCTCATTGCATGTTAGGCAAGCTACTCTACCACTGAACCATATCCTTAGTCCTATTTTTCTTTTTCTTTTTCTGGTACATATGGTTATTGTGGGACTCATATATAATCTATATGAAAATAATCATAATCTGGAAAATACAAAACACTAATAGGGTTTATGACCAAAATAATGTTAGAAATAAACTAAAGAACCAAAAAAGTGAAAAAAAAAATCCATGTTTATAAAACCAATGAATTAAAAAGTAGTTCATACAAGAAAAAGCTCCGATGTCTGTGGGATAGATGTTACCATTTAGGAATAATAATAATCTGTTTAATACAGAAAGAATAATCTTTTTTCTGTAAATATGAAATTTTGAATTCAACAGAAAGTGTAATTTCCTTTAGTAAGTATGTGTGATAGATTTGTTCTGACCTATTCATGTTTTCTAAGTGTTAGTTTCACAACTGTGCTTCAAAACTATTCAAAAGTTAGTAAATTACTTTAGACAAAGATCATAAATTCAAATGTCCACATGGATAAATTAAATGAATAAAGCATTCAAACAAGCTTGTGGCAACTAGAAAACAGTGCTGCCTGAAGAAGACAGCCAAGGGCTGGGGATTTAGCTCAGTGGTTAAAGTGCTTGCCTTGCAAGCACAAGGGCTGGAGTTTGATCCCGAACACCAAAAAAAAAAAAAAAAAAAGAAGAAGAAGACAGCCAAGCTCTCTTGCCAGCTGCTGTCAAAAAGGAACTCAGTATTATCAGACTGCTTTTCACTTTTAAAAAGCTGGAAATGATTTTTCTTAAAGTGAAATCTTTTAGTGTTTAAATGTAACTGACTCAAAAAACTTAAAACTAGCACAAAACACATAAAAAATATCTGCAAAGGTGATCTGGTATCTGCTTTACTATCGTATTTGTTCTGTAGGAACTACTTCATAAAACATCCATGAAAGGTTCAAAGAACTTTGATGAGATTTTTTTAATGCTTCCATTATACACTGACTTGTGTTAATATAGTCAGTGGGGTTTGTTTTTTCTTATGAAAATTATTACCTTCATTGTGTCAAGCAAGAGAAATTATCTGGTCAACAGCAGATAGAGAATACTAAGCAATTCTTTTACCAAATTCTCAAGGATGTCTAGAGGATAACCTTGGCTACAGCAGGACCCAAGTCTTTTTTCTTCACTGTTATATTCCCAACTCCTAGCACAGTGCATGAACCATAAGTGAGTACAGAAGAGTCCAACAGTGCTTCCCACATGTGGGGCAACTAATATTTCTCAGCTCTTCGGTAATTAGATTGTCATCTGACTGAGCTCTGGCAAAAGGATTGAGGGCATAAGTGAAGTACAACACTTCCAGTGCTGGCCCCTGAAACATCCCACCTGTCCTGTAACTTCCCAGCCCGATACACGTGACTGGAACAGAAGAACTCTGGGAAAGAACAGCACAGAACAGAAGGAGTCTGATCCTGGAGCAGAGACTCTACAGAAAGGAGACACCAGGGGCTGGGGATTTAGCTCAGTGGGTAAAGTGCTTGCCTCGTAAGCACAAGACTCTGAGTTCGATCCCCAGCACCACAAAAAAAAAAAAAAAAAAAAGAAAGGAGACACCTGACATTCATGGGTAACACTAGCAATAATTAACACTCGTACAGTGGTACCTCAGTTCATGAACTTCATTCTTTCCATGATTCTGGTCACAAACCAAGTTGCATGAGAACAGAATCAAATTCGATGGTTAGTTTCAATGTTGACCTTATGGGGGAATTTGATTCGGTGAATCAAATGAACCGAGATACCACTGTATTGTGTTAAGCCACTGAGTTTAAAGAGTTTATCATGACATCTAACATTTACTGTCATTTAATACAATGCTTGATACTTGTTAAATGAATAACTAGAAAAAGGAACAGATGCCTCAGACAACTAAGGATTTGGGCAGCAAAAGTTCAAATACCCTGTTCCTTGACTTAGCTGACAGAGCTAAAGCAAGATCGCAGGATTCCAAAACAAATGATGACTGTAAAAACAAACTCCCAACATCACCACAAAAACAGTCAAAATGGCTAAATGAGGACAAAATTTCCAAGAATGTGTGTGTAATTCAACAAAGGCAGAAAAAGCATGAGCCAAAAATTAGTATCTATTCACGATTTTAAAAACAAAACAAGGGCCGGGGATTTAGCTCAGTGGTTAGAGTGCTTGCCTTGCAAGCACAAGACAAGGCCCGGAGTTCGATCCCTGGTACCATAAACAAACAAACAAACAAAAACAAAAAACCTCTTAAAGAGCCTAGAAAGAAAATTCTTCTACTTGACAAAGGGCATCTACAAAAATCCTACAGCTAACATTGTACTTAGTGATTAAAGAAAGACTACTAGGAAAACTAAGTAGTGCTAAGCTACTAATTATACTAATTTGACCTACAGATTTGATGCAATCCCAATCTAAATCCCAGGAGGGGAGCTGGGAAATGTGGCTCAGGGATTGAGTGGTTGCTTAGCATGTATGAGGCCCTGGGTTTGATCCCCAGCAGCATAAAATAATAAATTCCAGGAGTTTTTTGGAGATACCAACAAGATAAATCTAAAATGTATGTTATGTAAATGACATAGGCAAAAAGAAATCAAATTTTTTTAGAAGTTCTATGAACGGCAAATAAGCCTATCATTAATCAATGGAGAAGTACAACATAAAACTATGAGACCCTACTACATAACCACTAGGAAGGCTAAAATTAGAAAGACTGACCAGGGATAAAACCCAAAAGCACAAGAAACAAAACCAGAAATAGACAAATAAGAACTAAAATAGACATCAAACTAAAAGGCACAGCAAATGAAGTAATCAACAGAGTGAAGAGATAATCTATAAAATGGGAGACAACATTTGTAAACTATACATCTGACAAGAGATTAACATGCAGAAAATATAAGGAACTTGATTTCATGAGGGGAAAAAAAACCCAAATAATTCTATTAAAAATAGGTGTTATGGGTTGTATCCAGATGTCCCTCCAAAGCCTCATGCAGACATAGGCGGGCCTTTTCCAAAGTGGCTGGATCCAGGGTGGTGTGATGCTGGAATTAAGAGGATGATGGTGAGATTAAGGGTGTATGATTACTAAATTAGTCCACTGATTGGTTTAGCATAGTTCTGGTTGTAGAAGGCCCAGCCTGGGTGCAGGTGGCAACACCCAAAAGGCAGGTAGCCTAAAAGGGATAAAAGGGACAGGCAGTCTGGTGCTGCTGCTCTTGCTGCTTGCTGCTTTTTATCTTTTGCCTGCCCTGCCACACCACGGACTGTTTCTTCTCTGCAATGCTCCCTTGCTATACCAACCTTACCTTGCAGCTGGCCAAATACAGACTGAAACCACTACAAACTGTGAGCTGAAATAAACTTTTCCTCCTTTAACTTTGGGTGTCAAGTATTTTGTCTCAGCAATGAGAAAAAAACACTAAGACAACAGGCAACACTAAATTGTCATTTCTCAAAAGAAATACAAATAACCAATAGGAATTAAAAAAAAATGTTCGACATCACTAATCACCAGGGAAATGCAAATCAAAATCACAATGAGTTACCACTTCACCCCAGTTAGAATGGCTACTATCAAAAAGACAAAAAATAACAAGTGCTAGGAACCCTAATACACTTTGGTGGGAATCTACATTAGAAAAGACTTTATAGTGGAATACAGTATGTTGGAATATAGTGGAATATAGAATGTCCTTCAAACAATTAAATATAGAACTACCATATGATCCAGCAATCACATTACTGGGTATATATCCAAAGGAAATGAAATGAATCTGTCAAAGAAACATCTGCACTCCTCTATTTATGGCAACACTACTTATAACCACCTAGAAATAGAAACAACCTATGTTTCCATCAACTGATGAATGAATAAACAAAATGTGCTCTGTGTGTATATATACACACACACACAATGTGTATACATATATATACACACACAATGTGTATACATATACATATGTGGTATATAGATAAAAAAATAACATATATATAGCTCAGCCATTAAAAAGGATAGGATAAAATCTTGTCATTTGTGAGAACATGAAAAAGAACTAGAGGTTGTTGTGCTGAGTGAAATAAGTCAGGCACAGAAAGACAAATACCCCATTGTCTTACTGATATGCAGAATCTAAAAAAGTCAATGCCATAGAAATTGAGAATAGAAATTACCAGAGACTGGTGAGAGTAAGGGGAAGAGCTAATGGGGAAAAAAAACTAATGAATTAGGTATTAAATTATAAATAGGAAAAATAAATTTTGGTGTTCCATCACATAGTACAGAGACTACAAATGATAACATGGTATTGTATATTTTTAAAAAACTAGAAGACAGGATTTTTAATATTTTCATCAAAAAGACATGATAAATATTTGAGGAGATATATATGTTTGCCCAGAAGGGATCAAAATGCATCATTTGATCACATGTATCAAAATATCACACAACACCCCATAAATATATACACATAGACTAAGGATAACAGATGACCTGACAGCTCAACATCTACTTTCCATAATCACATTCCAAAAAGAAGAGAGCTATGTCATGATTCTGCTACTAAATGCTTCTACCTGGAAATAGCCTACTTAAAACTTAGATCTGTTAGCCGCAAGTGAACTGAGAAATAAGGAAGAGGATACACATATGTAGTAATCCCTTCAAAACTGGCTAACATAATAAATGGGAATTTGGTGGCTCAAGAAATTGGCAGATCCACAGAAGAGTAGATTTTGAAGTTGATCTATCTCTTCAGTTGCTCATCTCATGGTAGCAAAACAGCTTCAGCCACTACAGGAGTCACATGACACATCATATAGCCTTTAAAAAGGGTACACACTCTGTCCCAAATAAGAGCCCTCAAATGTCTTCAGAATGGACTTAAATTTATTAACATGCTTAATCAATGACTGTGATCAAGCAGAGAGAGAGAGAGAGAATGAGCAAGCTAGAGAGAGAGTGTTAGAAAGCACAAAGAGACTACTTTAAACCAATCAAAATTTACCTCTGGAGCTAAAGTGTGGTCAGTGTTCCCCAAAGCCTATACAATGGTGTAACTGAAAGAAAACCTGGGCCTTGTTGGGAAAGAGAAGGCAGGGAAGAAGGCTGGGTAGGCGCACTCAATAAAGATCAACAATGGTTATTATACAATAAAAAGAACATGCTGTAAAGAAGTTGGCCAAGAACTGTGGAAATAAGACACACACACACACACACACACACACACACACACTCTCTCTCTCTCTCTCTCTCTCTCTCTCAATAGTGTAAACTTCAGTTGTATAAGCATAAAGGAAAAGTCATTACTTACAACCAGAAACGATCATCAAGAATCAGAGACTGAATCACATAAGTAAAACACGTGATATGCAACAGAATCAGAAAAATTAGATTAATACAAGGCATTTAATGCAACTGATTTAAGTAGCAATAATAACAAACCTAATGACAACAGGAACCAGTCCCAGGAAGATGCTGTAAGGTAAATAGCATCTCCAAATTCTTATTAAATAAAAGAATTCAGCAATTCAGTACCTTCAAATCTGATCTACGGCAGATCAGAGCCAAATGCATATTCTCAAAAAAGGTACACCCTGAATCACTGTGTGTGTGTGTGTGTGTGTGTGTGTGTGTGTGTGTGTGTGTGAGAGAGAGAGAGAGAGAGAGAGAGAAGGAAATAGAGAGAAAGAGAGAGAGAGGTCTTACACTCTCATGGGTACTTACAGGAGTACCAGACCTCAGATTCCACTGAATAAATTTACATAAAATGTATATATGATATATATATTCAGTATTACAAAATCAGCACTGGTCTTCTTGAGAAAAATTATAAAACAAGTCCCTGCCCTGAAATCTAAAAAGTGAAAAGCATGAGTAAAAGATTAGAAATATAGTCAGATGTGAAGTCAGGTATTCTGGAGACCCAACCCACTAGACACAAGGCTGAGGGCAGTCCAGTCCTCTCTCTTCCCCTCTCCTCCTACCACTTCGCAAATCCACGGTACTTCCATGTACTTCCATGGTACTTCACCATTGCTAACTTCCAAAGGCCTGGAAAGGGACAAAGAAAATATAAAGCCCAATTCATCACTTTGCAAAAGCCTCACACATTCTTACCAAAACCTGCCTTTTGTCCCACAGAAGTTGCAGAATCCTTGATTTTACTTTCACAACTCAAGAGACGAACAGGCTAAATACTCTCAACACTCATTTCTTGAGGAAACTGGAAGTAACAAAAGTGATGAGTTAATCTGAGTCCAATCAGGAAAGAGACACCACACAGCAATTTGAATATGGAAAGTATTCAAGAGTATAAAGAATAATTCGGTATAATGGGATTGGAGTAACAAAGGATTGACTGACTCACCAGATGGAAGAGAACTATAAAGAACATAGGAAGAAGAGCTATAAGAAGGCTACTGCCCCTAGTGCTGGCTGAGAAGGAAGGTCCCAGGCAAAACACCTGTTCTCCTCAGGAATGTGGCAGAGACCCTTTCTTTCCACACAGCTATGGCTCATTGAGTGGTAGAGCTCTGACCCCAGCCGCTTCACCAGTATAACTTGCAGGAAAACTCCCTTTTGGTTTTTGGGGGTTTGGTTTGGTTTGGTTTTGGTTTTTTGCGACAAGCCCTTGCCTGGGCTACTGACTGGATCCTTCAGATCTCTGGTACACAGACAGCCCTTTTGCACTCTTCCACACCTCACTCTGGGCAGCCATGGTTCCCCAACCTTGCAAATCCTTACATATTTCTTCAATATCTTGCATTAAATCTGTTCCTCTAGTAAGCACTGACTGATACACTACCCATTAGGATGCCAGGAAAAGGGGTTCACAGAGAAGTATACCCCAGAGACACTGATCCCAAATCACCTGCGATACTGCTGAGCACAGTGTTTGAAGGAGCTTGCAGGGAAAAGACACACATGAGAGCCAGACGTGGCAGCAGGCAGAGGCTCCTAAGCAGGTGCCAGGAAAGCCGCATCCCCAGGGCCCACAACGGAACAAATGCGCACGGCAGAGACCTAGGATGGGCAGATTCCTGAGGAGGTTCCTGGGAAGCTTCACGCCTAGAACCTAAGCAGGAGCAGTCGTGCAAGGCAAGGACCTAGCAATGGGCATGGGCGCAGGCTCCTGAGCAGGTGTCCATGAGCCTCCAAGGGACAGCCCACACTGCCACAGAGCCAACACTGGAGTTGGAGGTGCATGTGCACACACTGGGCACTGATGCTGAAGAAGCCAATTCATCTGAAAAGTCTCCATAAAGAAAAATCCAGAACCGATGATTTCATGGAAGAACTCTGCCGAATAGTTAAAGGAATAATAATAGTTCTTCACAAACTTTCAGAAAATGAGGGGAATACTGCTCAACTCACTGTAACGTTCCACTATTAACCACAATACCAAAGCTGAAGATGTCATGCAAAGTAATATGACCCATCAGTGCTCCTCATGAACACAGACACAAAAATCCTAAACATAGTATTTTTTAAACCAAATCCAGCAATATATATAAAAAGGATTATATTACATGACCAAGAGTGATTTAGCTCCAGGAATGCAAGTTTAAAATAATACTATTAAAAAAGAAGGTTAATAGATCAATTAATGTTATAAATCATAACAAAATAAATGAACAAAGCCACCTGATCGTCTCATGGATGCAAAATAGCAACATTTCCAACATTTGTTCATAAGCACTTCCACCCATCTAGCGATAGATGGAAAGCCCCACAAGGCGATGAAGAGCATTGACGAACAACAGTTAACATGAAGCCAGACATTGTGACACAATCCTGTAATTCCAGCACTCTGGAAGGTTGAGCCAGGAGGTTCACAAGAATAAGTCCCAAACCTGAGTAAATTATTGAGTCACTGTCTCAAAATAAAAAGTAAAAGGGGCTGAGGTCATAGGTCAGTGGCAGAGGGGAGCCAGGGGGTGTGATCCTAGTACTACCAAAAACAAACAACAAAAGACACATGCAAACAGCTAACATGATATTTGGTAGTAAAAGATTCAATGCTTTGCTTCTGTGATCACGGATAAGTCAGGAATATCAGCTCTCTCCACTGCTATTCAGCAATGTAGTAGAGGTTGTAGCCAATGTAATTAGGCCAAAAAAAAAAAAAGAAGAAGAAGAAAAAGAAAAAAAGAAATTAAAAGCCTCCAGATGGAAAGGAACAAGCAAAATTGTCTTTATCCAATTCCCTATCATATCTAAATGACATGATACTATATATAGAAAACCATGTGGAGTTAACACATGGCAAAAAAAAACCTGCTGTAAGTAATAATCAAGGTCAGCAAGGTTGCAGGATACAGTATCAATTGTGCTTTTATATACTGGCAACAAACAATCCAGTGATGAAATTTTAAAAACAATTCTGTCCATGATAGCATTAAACATGAAAAACTCTGAGATAAATTTAACAAAAGCGAAAGATTTTCACACTAAAAATTGATAAAGATTGATGAACTAAACAAATGGAAAGATACACCACGTTCATGTTGAGATGACAATTCTTCCCCAAAGAGATCTATAGATCTAACTCAATTCCTATCAAAATCCATTGCAGGAGGACTGGTTTGGAAAAAATGATAAGCTGATACTAAAATTTATATGTAAATAA
Organism: Hystrix cristata; assembly: GCA_004026905.1. Classification (NCBI taxonomy): domain Eukaryota; kingdom Metazoa; phylum Chordata; class Mammalia; order Rodentia; family Hystricidae; genus Hystrix; species Hystrix cristata. The sequence continues at coordinate 101,821 of PVJO010000888.1, forward strand.
ACCCAGAATAGCCAAAACAATTTTGAAAAAGAAGAAAAACATTAACTTATATCCCAGGAGGAGGAGGAGGAGGAGAATTTAGATACATTCCTCAGGCCATACACAAAAATTCACTGGAAATTGATGATAGACTTCAATTGTGACCCAAAAAAAGGAAGAAATAAAAAGATAAACTAAGCTTCGTCAAAATTAAAAACTTTCTTAACGTGAAAAAAAGTGAAGTCCCCCCAGTCCGCCTCCAGTTCCCACAGAATCTTGAGGACCCAGGAGGGGTTCCCTTTAGGAGACACCAGTCAATAGGCACAGCCATGGCCCTGTGCTCTGCAAGAATGCACTGGACATCTATGTGCTTGGAAATTGATACTATGAGTGCTTATGCATATCCCTTCAGGAACTCTTGACTGGGCCGCTTTGAAGAAAAATTTCATCATCAGTAATTAAGCCCTGAGGGCCTCTTCTCAGGAGACCCACACAGAATTACATGTCAACTTCAGGCCTGATTTATACAGATGAAGATCATGGATGAAGCTCCAACTGCACGTGTCCCCCCATATTTTATTCCCTACCACTCTCTGCAAGTCCTACCCTCTTCTCCCTACCACTTTTACTTTTCCTGGAAAAATTCATTCCCCTGTTTTCCACTCATTCTACCTACCAAGGATTAACTAACTCATCTGTATTAGTTACCTTTCCAAAGTCAATGGTTTGTAAGAGAGCAGATTTAATACAGGACATTTATAAGTTACAATATTCACCCATAAGCCAAATGCAGAAAGAATGCCGAATGTCTCTCTATGCACTAGAGACCCAAAAGATCCAATCAAGGGCTGGGAGTCCACAGTACTGTCCGCTGGTGTCTGCAGATGATGGCTGAAGAAATCTTTACTGAAACCAGGATACGCTGCTGGCAGCAGAGATGACAACCAGAGCTCCTCTGAAGCAACAGCAGCCATCCTCCATGACAGCAAGGCCTGGAGCTCCTTCCTCAATGAGAAAAGCTGAGTTCCTTTCAGGAGAACCAGCCACAGCAGAGCTTCTCCTGGGAAACAGCCCGCAACCATTTTCTGCTCCCATTCTCCTTTATGTTGCATTGGAAACAATCCTCAGGTGGATCCTCTATGCCCAGAACCATACTGACTCAGTCCAGCTGGGCGTTCTGGCTCAAGTTGACCACAATAATAAATTCACCACATCATCTAAGTACAGTAGATCCCAATCTTCGTGAAATTCTTTGTGTGATATTGAAATATGGCTATAGTAGCATTCATGTTAAGACTTCAAAAATGTTAATAAGTATAATGAAAAGGTCATCTGAAAATATTTAGCAATACAAGAAAAAAATGTGTACTGTATTTACTATTTGTTAATTAGAACAAATATCCCAAGACGGTGAGAGCTGGGGGATGATTCTGCTGTTTAACTTAAATACCTTGTTCTCAGACGTTGTGGAAATCAGCCACAGTAAAGAATTCGCTGGTTCTTCAGTGAATTGGCTATTGATTGGTCTTTTAAGGAGGGTTTGTAATAAAATATGGCAATGGTGAAATGGTTTGGAAATGTGCCTCGCTTTTGATTATATCAAGAAAATGCAGAGAAGGTCTTGCCATAGCTACACCACTTATGTGCTAGGTAGGATACCATTTACACAAGCTGTATAAATTTGATGTACTTATTCACCCGATTTTTTATCTTTCTTCATGTTTGCCCACCTCCTTTTCACTTTTGATCAAATAAATGAGCTAAATCTAAATCTCATTTGAGCATAAAAAATATAATCCTAAAAAAAAGAAAAGAAAGAAAAGGCATGTAACAGACTTAGAGAAGTTATTGGCAAAACACGTACCTGATAATGGACTTGTATCCAGAATATACAAAGAATGCCTACAATGTAATACAGAAATAAGACAAACACATCAGTCCAAACAATGGACAAAAGATTTAAATAAACTCTTCAAAAAAGACAGCAATGGCTAATAAACACAAGAATATATGGTCAGCACCATTACTCAATAGAGAAACCCAAAATAACACAATGAGATACCACATCATTATCACTAGGACAGCAATAATAAAGACACAATAGTAAGTTTTGGTAAGGATTAGAAAAGTCAACCCCCACTCCTTCCCTATTTTGCTGGCAGGAGAAAGGAGTGATTATAGCCACATTGGAAAAGAGTTCAGCAGATTCTTTAAGAGCTAAACCTAGTAAACAAACCAGCAATTCCACTCTATAAAAAATAAAAACGTATGTCCAAAGGCTTGCACACAAATGTTTAGAACAGCATTATCCATTATAGCCAAAAAATAAAAGTAACTTAAATGTCCCATTAACTTATAAACAAAATGTGGTACAGAGAATAACCAGCAAAAACCAGGAACAAACCACTGATACATGTCACTACACAGGTGAATCTCAAAAAACATTATGCTGAGTGAAAGAAACTAGATAAAGGGAGCACCTCTAATGTAAGTACATTATACAGAATATCTAAAGGATGAATCTATAGAGACAGAAAGCTAATCAACAGTCCCCTTGGACCAAGTATAGCAGCCAGGATTGACTACAAGCTTTCATCTGCAAACTTTTTAAATTGATGCAAATATTCTAAAACTGAATTGTGGTGTCCATAAAACAATTAGAAAAATTTACTAAACTTACTAAATTGACTTAAATGATCCCTTAATTGTTTAGAAAACAGGAGTACACATGAACCCTGCCTTCCTGTAATTAGAGGAAAGTACAAGGACGGCATTATTGAGGAAGATTGTAGATTCTCCTTGCTATGGTTTGCTCTCCCTAAGGTTATATGCTGGGACCATGGTCCCCAGTGTGATGATGTTGAGACGGTGTAACTTTTAAGATAAGGGGCCTAGTGAGAGGTGATTAGGTCACAGGGAACGCTGCTTGCAGACGGAATTGATGTAGTTCTTGCAGGACTCCAGGAAGCTCCCGTGAGTATGCATCATTATGAAAAAGAGAGATCCTGGCTCCTGAATCTCTCTTCCTGTCTTGTCATGGGATCTCTCCCTCTTGCACACACTCCTGTCATAATGTTATCTGCCAAGTTGTGATGTGGCCAGATGGGCTTCACTAGAGCCAAATGACGGCACAATGCTCTTAAATCTCCAGAACTGTGAGCTAAATAATTTTTCTATATCAAGAAACCTTATATATTTTGTTAAAGCAACAAAAAATTGACTAGTACACTCCTACATAACAGTTCTTAACAGAGAAATGATTACTATATATCCCAGAGAGTTTATGAAGAACCTAACAGAATGGCCAATTTTGCGAGGCCCTTTCTAAACCAAGTCCAAATAACGAAATGATGATGGTGATGATATTTGGTATTTTATTAAAAAAATAAAGTGCTCAAGATTTGTACTGTCCTACGAATCATTTTTCCTTCTCAACTTTCACTGCATTTTTTACTAAAATACTGAAAATTATCTTCTATAGGTGTTCTTTCACATTAAAATGTTGTTCATTCAGGATCCATAAAAAGAATATGAACATCCCCTGGATCGAAATAAAATTTTTAAAAATCATTTCATGCTGGATTCGTGCCTGATTTGGGCTCTACCACTACCAACTTCGAACCAACACTTACATGATATTCCTCTGGGTCTCTCTGTAAACTAATCAATCCAACTTTCTACTGGCCAACATGGCCTCTCTGTAGCTGGTTTTCATAAATACAGAAGTTGTGTAATTGTTACTGGAACTACTTGTTGGAACATGAACTGGTTAAAAATACCACTTATTTTTAAAATGTATATGCACAGCTTCACATACACACAGCCATTTAGCTTCCACACCCAGCCAATAAACGCTTTTAAAAAAAAAAAAAAAGAAGAAGAAAACAAAAAATACCACCAGAGTTTGCCCTTCTTTTCTGAGGTCTTAGCAAGTGTTTTTCAAGAAATCGTGTTAAGCGAGAGGAACGGGAAAAAAAAGCAGCAGCAAGATATATCATTTACAGGTACAAATATCCCAGGATGAATGTTATCGCTATGTCTAAAATGTACCATTAAAGTAATTTTTTTAAAAAATCGTGTTATAGGGGGCTGGGGATTTAGCTCAGTGATTAGAGTGCTTGCCTTGCAAGCACAAGGCCCTAGTTCAATCCCCGGCACCACAAAAAAAAAAAAAAAAAAAAATCGTGTTATATGACAATGAATGAAATGAATTCAAATCTATCATATATAGACGTATAGTAAGCCTAATTCTAAAGAAGTAGGATATAACTTTTACTCGGAAGGGAGAGATGAAAGAGGCCTCTGATAGACTAATATATATATGTGTGTGTTTATTTCCAGATGAATCTAGTATAGTACATCACACAGAAATAGCGATTTAAGTACAATGGATAAGTCATAATGAACAATTCTACCTAAGCCTATGTCACGAAAGATCCCAACACATGGTGTGAACTCTAATTTGTAACAACCTTCCTTTCCTTCCCCCCTTGAGAAAAGTAATGAGAAAATGTTCTGAAAGGTCTTTCAATAAAGGCGAGTAACATTCATAAACAGCTGATGTTGGGTGACCCAAAAGTGCTCAGTGTGATAAATTTAAATCAATCGCATCACAGTTTTAAATGCATTAGGTGGGGAACAAGTTAGACTGAAACCACAAGGAGCCCAAGAGCTTTCAAAATGTTTCAGATCAGAACAAAAACCTCTGCTGAAAAATTCTTTGGCTCTTTTCCGTAAGACTGAGTCTCAAACTTCTCACTTTTCAAAAATTCCCAATCTTTTCCCAGCTCGGGGGCAACAGCCCTATACAACAGGATCACAGAAGGAGGACTGATGGTTGTAAACGCACCTACCTAAAACATATAAAACAGCAAGCCAAAAAATTACACTCAAAATATCTCTCATGGACTTTGAAAACGATTTAGTCTGGCACTCAGATGAAGGGTTGTGGGGAGACAGTGGCCCATCAACCACTCCCCTCCGTCCTGCATTGAAAGGCCGAGGGCGCGAGGGCCAGCAGCGGCGCCCGGGGCTCCTCTAATTAGGACGCAGGGAGGACCAGGCCAGCTGCAGAGGGTTACGGATTAAAAGGGAAGAGCTCTTCATGATCGCACAGACCCAACACAAAAAAATTCACCTTTGCTCCTTTCCTTTTAAGACCTAGTCGCCTGCGCTCAAGGAACAAAAAAAAAAAAAAAAGAAGAGAAAAAAACAAAACCCAAAACGCCAACTCCCCGCTTCCTCCGCTCCAGAGGACCCTCCCGCCTGACCACTACTCAGACCCAACCCTGGGCTCGCCCTGCCCGGGACCACGCCCCTCGACGGCGGCCCCGCCCCTGGAACCACGCCCCTCGCCAGTGGCCCGGTCCCCTGGGCTCAGGCCCCGCCCCATCCGCGGGATGGCCCCGCCCACGCCCACCCCAGCTCCCTCCTCAGACCCCCACAGCCCGCAGGACCCCGCTCGCCCACCCTGAGGCGCAGGACGGACGGTCTCGCGAGTCTTCCGTCTCTTTCCCCCCGCTCCCAACACACACACCCACCTCACCTCCGGCACCCAGCAGACGCGCTTGCCAGACGCCTGAGGGAAGTGGCTGTCTTCCCTTCGTTCTGCGGCCTCTCTTACCGGGTGGTCCTCGCCAAAGCTGCTTCAGCAGTTTGGGTTGTGGCGGGAAGGAAGCCACCTCCCGGGCTCTGGGCTTGAAAAATCTGGCTTGGTCTCGTATTGGCTTTTTGTTTTGTTTTGGCTTTTTTGAAATTTTCCCGCGGTCCCGCGACGGCCGAGCTGCGCGCGCATTTAAGGGTTCGCAGTGCATTCTGGGGCGTGGCGTGCGCCCTGAGCGCCCGGGCGCCTCTCGTGAGACTTCCGGGCACGTTCGGCCCGTGAAAGCGACGCGGGAGGAAGTACTCTGGACCTGTGCTGCCCACCTCCCCAGAGACACAACTTTGGGGTTTTTCATCCAGTTATTGCCCGATTATTTTAAGATTGTGTTTATGATACGGAGGAGGTTAAAATAGAAATTAGTTTGTTTTTTTTTAAGTAATTGAGGCTCTGTCAATGGAGTGAAACCTCTAAACAGAGCCCTAGAATATGACTGTCTATGTTTTCAAAAAACAGATTTTTGGGGTGTTAATGCACACCCCAAACCAGGCCTGTACAGTGTTATTTAAGGTTCAAATCAGGTCAAGATTGTATTTAAAACAGTTTAAATGGTAAGAGTATTTTCTACAGACTTCCGTCCATGCCTGTGGTGTTAGTTTATGTCGGGTTATTTTTTTGTTCTTGAACTTAGTAATGCCGGAAGTTTTTCACAGAAGTTTAAATGATAAAAAAATACAGTAATCTGAAGAATGTAGCCATAGCATTTAGAATTTTTAAAATTGATGTGACCATAAATTATGCTTGTAACACTACTTCATGTACGCTTCTAAAAAGTAAAGTCAAATATACGCATATAATAAAATTGGCTCTCTATTATTTAAACACGAGCTATTCTTATGATGAAGGAATACCCATTTTACCAGAGGATGAATTCAATTCAGAGATTAAGTTACCAGGGCTATAAAGCACATAGGTAATGAAATGAGTATGTATGGTAGGGGTAGCAACAAAATTCTAAAGAAAAAATAAAGGGACCTATATAAAACTGGAAACAAAATGGGCAGAATCTGCAACTATATTAGGGAGTCAGGTGTTTGAGTGCCTTCTTTACACTGTCCCTGGTCATAAGAAAGTAAAGCTTGTGGTGGCAAATTGTAAGTTATTGTTTTAGTCCTGCAGTTACCGGCAAAGAATGCAAGGAAGCCATGTGTTTCTTTAGAGGAAATCTTTCATGATCGTTTTGACTTTGACAAAGGTCACATGGTGCCAGATGCAGTGAATAAGATGGCAGGAGAGAAGATTTCCAGAACTGCTCCAGAAAGTGACAAGAATGATGGAATAGTGCACTTAAAGCAAAATGGAGTATTCTGAAGAGGATTAATGGCAATGTGTCATACTGTAATAGTTTAAATATTCACTGTATATTTCAATCACCTCTTTGGTGAAGAATCATTTCTAGTGTTTGTAGCATTAATAGTTGAGATCTTGCCATCTTGCAGTGTTATGTCTTTTTAAGCCAGTGGTTAATAAAGAATCTCTAGGCTCATGCAACTTTGCCAAGATATGAAATGATACCATTTTATATAGGTGTAATTTGTATCTAAAGGGAAAGCATTTATAGTATAAAGATGCTTAAGTAATGTGGCAAAAATGAAAAAAAGGCATATTTGGGTGAAAATTGCTACATCCTTCACATTAAATCTTTACATTCTAGAGGGGAAAAATAACACCTGCTGAGTGCTGCAAAGTTCTTGATATTACCAATTCTTCCTTCACAGTTCAACAAACAGAATCACCTGTCTTGGGTCAAACGTTGTAGAAATCACTGTAGTAAGACTTCTAGAATGAGTCCAGACACCCACACGTCTACCTGCCCTCATTTGGCACTATAACACCAAGCATTATCTTGTCTATGGCTTTGATGTTTGCCTTTGGTGCATCAAATGTGAATATTTGATGTGTGTTTATTAAGTCCAGGCACTGGGCTGATTCCTTGGCCTGCATTATTTCCTTTGATCCTCACAGTGATTTATGTGGTTAAAACATTTCAATTTTATGGATACAGAACAAGATGCGTGGAAGCATCTTTTTTAGTAGCTGTTGGAAACTAGCTTCAAATCCAGGTAGATTCCCTCTGGTGCTTGTGCGTCTTATCACTTCCCATGTGGTCATTTGTTCCATAAATTGCATGGAGAGAAAAAAGTGGATGGATCATGTGATCCCAGTGGTTTATCTACTCCAATCACCATGTTGCCTTCTCATTCAAACATTCTGACTGAGGAAATAGACATTGAATTAAGAGAAGGAGGCAGATAACGTTTGTGGAGGAAATACTTCAATCCCCAGTGCCTCAAAAAAGAAGGGGAGAGGGGACTGAGCAAGTAATAGTGACAGTCTTTAATCCACTTCCCTGAGGAGAAAAACAGACCCAAAGTAAAAGAAGGAAGGTATATTAGTTAGGGTTATCTAGAGAAACTGAAGCAATAAAAAATATGTATAATTATGGATGAGGATTTATCAGGTAGGCTTGCAGGATCAGAGGCAGGAGAGTCCGAAGTGGCATTATGGGTGCTGAAGAGTGGGAGGATCCAGTAGCTGCTCCACCCAAGAAGATGAAATCCATAAAACAAGAGGGGTCAAGGATGCAGCACCACTCCAAGGCTGAAGGTCTGGAAGTTCACTGCAGAGTCACCAGTGCGGTCTGCATTGGAAGGCTGAAGAAACCAAAGGCCTGTGTCTACAGGCAAAGCAGCAAAGGGTGCACCCACTCAGGAAGATCAGAGCTCTTTGAAACAGGCAGACTTTCTTCTTTCCCTTTTTATTCCATTCAGGCTACAAGTCTATTGGACAGTGTCACCTATCTGGAATGAGTCTTCCTCCCTGCTTCCTGGCCTAACATGTTAATCATCCACAGACTCCCAGAACTGTGCTTTAGTAATCTACTAGGTGTTTCTTAATCCATTCAAATTGACATATCATGATTAACAGTCACAGGAGAGCTGCAGGAGACAGAAATTAATGGGAGATAGTAAGTGTAGGGTAGAATTTAATGGGAAATGTGTTCCCCACCCCTACCCACACGCTTACTCTGGGGCACCATTGAAAGAATACACTTAGGACACGTTGGATCGATCATCCCTGATTCACAATGGCTCGACTTAACAATCTTTCAACTTTACAATGGTCCAAAAGCAATATGTGTTTGGTAAAAATCGTACTTTAAATTTTCAATTTTAATCTTTTCCCAGGCTGGTGGTGTTTGGTATGATCCTATCTCATAATACAGGGTAGTGGCTGCCATTGCCCCTCATCAACCACAAAATTATGAGGAAAAACAGCTGGTCCTCTGCAGTATACAGTGCTGCTAAGCTGTGATATCCAACTAAGGTGTTTTAAATGCATTTTGACTTGGGATGTTTTCAACCTACAGTGGGGTTTACCAGGACAAAACCATATGGTAAATGGAGGCACATCTTTATGAGTTCTTTCAGTAGTTACCACAGCTAATTTAGTTGAACCAAGCAAGATATACTTGGGAAATCTGGAATTGCAACACTGAAAGACTGAAACACCTCTATATCACAGGAGCCAAAGCTCCCATGCCTGCCAAAGTTTTGGGGGAAAGGAAAAAAGAAGTCAATAGGCTGTGTTGTTCTGTGAGATAATATTTTCCATTTTTAACTCTCTATTTTTAAGCCCAATTTTAAGGCAAACCAACTATATATTTTTTTCTGTACTTAGTTGCCCACAAGATTGCAACAGTTACCCCCTTTTTTATGCTGACTTCAGTGACAAAGAACAGGGAGATCATAGCTCATCAATGAGTCACTGGGTATTAGCATTCTACCTGATAAGTTAATCAATGGATAGTTAATGAAAGCCTACAGTAGCGGAGCAAAAAATACCTTTCCCTTACCCAATCTAGGTTCATGGCTGAGGGCTCTATAGCAAAGGACAGTTGAACAAGAGAAAAGCACACACACTTATTTAACAAAATTTCATAAGAAACAAAGACCTAAAGAAGCAGTTAAGCTTCTGTATTTTTACTCTAGGTTTGACAAAGAGTAAACAACCATGGAGAGATATGATTGGACAAAGAACATGATGTACTGGTCATGAGTATGGGGTGTGTAGTAAGGCCTATTTATTCAGATTTCTCTACCCTGTGTCTTTGGAGATGAACATGTTCCTTTCCTCTGGATGTAGGGAGGGCATCTTTCGCATGAGTGTCTTATGGCTCACTTCAGAGGACGTTCAGAAAATCCTTCCTAAGTTTCATGATGGCTTTTGAGGGAGAAAAGAGGTTGAAGGTGAAAGTGACCTTCCTACTTCTGTTGTTTTTCAAATCTCAAGGTGACACATGTTGCAGTAGTAGGTTCTGTCACATCAAGCACAAGAATGGCATGAAGTGTACAGGCTGTGCTGAAGACATAGGTAGAATTTTGGACTTGGGAGAAACCAGTAATTCCTTAGATTAGGGCCAGTAAATCTCAATAAGATTATGGCATTAGCAGCACTACATTTTGTGTTTGGCCAAATAAAGAATTCAGAAGGGGCCGGGTGTGGTGGTGCATGCCTGTAATCCCAGCATTTGGGAGGCAGAGGCAGGAGGATTACAGAGTGTTCAAGGCCAACCTGGGCTACATAGTGAGCTCAAGGCTGGCCTGAACTACATAGTGAGATCCTGTCTCAAAAAAAAAAAAAAAAAAAAAAAAAAAAAAAAAAAAAAAAAAAAAAAAGAAAAGAAAAGAAAAGAAAAGAAAAGAAAACTTTATCTACTTACTAAAGTTCTGTGAAGGCTGGAGGATAGAGAAACAACCCTCTCCATCTCTGAGATAAAATTCCCAGGAAACACAAATCTGTCCTTTCTCCATTGAGCAATAATACATACACTGTTTCAAAATAACATCAAGCCAGTTTTAGTCCACTTTTCTTTAGTCCAGCAAAAAATATATTCTTATTGAGAGCATACATCCCACCAGTCATGGTGTGTTATAACTAATCTAGCAGATTTTTACTGCCTGCAGAAAGTAATATGTTACGTTTTGAAATGAACACATGGTTTAAAAATAGTTTTCTTCATAAGCATTTAATAATGACTCATTTAGCATGAAATTAATATTAAAGAACTGCTAAGAATAAGCATTTAAAAATTCCAACTAAAAAAAAGAAATTATGCACATTTGTGACTTGATTAATTCTGGCAAGCGTTAACTCAAAAATAAGAAAATTTCATCCATTTTTGTCTTTGTTCCAGATTAACCCTTAAATTGCCTAATGTGTTCCAATAAGACTAGTTAATTACATGCTTTTATTTATCTGTGTGCTAAATTAAGGTTTCAGGAGACTCAAGTCATACAATAAAATAGTTGCTGCTTGATAAGGGAACAAACTTCAAATGTGACAATCGAGATGCACATATCATTCGTTCTCCAAGATCCAAGACCTCTAAGGGCAAGCAGAAGAATCAAACATTTAATGAGCACTTATAATGTGGTCAACCATTTTGCCAGGCACTCATAAGGTGTCATTCGATTTTGTTTCTCTGACATAATTTCATTGCATATAAATGTAATAAAACTGTCCTTTCTATTTTGTATATAAATCAATGAAGATTTAATGTATCAGAAGAAATCATTTTAACTGGAAAAAATTTCAGGACAGCAAGTAGTAGAATAGCACTGATAGAAAATCACCTCCCTTTATTTATGTCTAGGACTCTCCATACTTTAGGAGTGTTTTCATGCTGCCTCCAGAATCTAGAAGCCTTCAGTACCAGAGACAGGAGGAGATGGCAAAGGAGCCAAGAGGTAAACTTCAGAAGTAGAAAGCAGACAGCCTCTGTAAGTGGGTAAGGAAAACTCACCTGTGTGACTGTGTCAGGCCCTGGAGAACAGGGTGACATGCCCATCAGCAACCTTGCTGACTACTCACCGTCCTATGTCAGCAAATCCCTATTGAAATTTTGGTATGCTCTCACTCTTGAAAATTCTGCTGTGTGGCTCATAATTGTATGTGTTTGCACGTTAACAGTTTTAAAAAGAAAAAAAAAACAGTTTTGCCTATTTTGTTTAACCCATTTGGCCTTGTGTTCATTACCATGCCACGCTTTTTAAAAGGCTCTCAGAGAAGCCAGGATCATAAAGCAAATCATATAACATCACACTGATTGTTTCATTCTTTAGGATAAAAATGGAGCTTCAATTCTACTTCCCAATAAATATAAAAATGGCACCATCAAGCTCTTAAGAAAAGAGCAGATTGCTTTAGCTGGTCTCTCAAAATAAACACTGTGGAAAAGTCTTGGTTGTCACAGTTTGGTGTCTTGAGCTGAGAGTGAGTGTAAACTTTTTCCCCTGGTTAGGAGGGAGTTGAAGTTCGTACTATTCCCTTTCTTCTTCTACAGTGTTCATGAGTGAATTCGGAAGAAAGTAACTTGATTTCTTCAACTTACTTTTAATTCAGTCGTGCTGGTGTGGACTATTTATTTTATTCTGCTCCTTATGGCCCTTTGTTTTCCCTGGGGGTGGGAGGACCCCGTTCTTGGAGGTAGGGCAATACCAGGTCAATGCACAGAGCAGATGGAGCAAGCTCCCGTTCCATCTCCCAGCTCCAAGATTCCATTGAATACATTGTCCTCAGCTAGAAGATGTATTAAACTGATAAAAACAGATATTACACTTGATCTGAGCCAAAAGGCTAAGAAGTGATCTGATGAGGAAATTGAAAATTTCTCCTCAATGGCAGTAGTAGCTTGCTGCTACAGTACGAGCTGCTGTAAAGCATTCTGCAGGCTGTTTCTTGAGTGCACACTTGCGTTCTCTTGGACTCGCAGCCACCCTTCCCACCCTCGGTGATTCCTGGGTTTCTGCCGTTGTTCTCCGCCCTTTCCCTACTTCTGAATGTGTTCTCTGACCAGCTACCCAGAGAACCTTCCCAGTTTCTGTCTCAGTTGACCCTTGGGCTCCTTACCACATGGCGTTTCCAGTTTCTGAAGAGGTCCATGCTTCCTTTTCAACCTCTCTATGTCCTGAAGAAAAGCGTCTCCCAATGATACATTTTATGGCTGATAACACCCTTATTTAGAAATCTGTTGCCATGATACATGGAAATATTTTACTGTGGTAAATTCAGGACTCAATGAATTTCCAATTACAGTGTAGGCAGAACATCTAGTTATGACTTTTAGTTCATAGACATCCATTATTTATTCTAACTAAAACTGGAGAGAACTGCTATTGGCCAATAAACTGTAGAGGGAAAAGGTAAATTCTGAGGGAATTTTTCTATGCCATAAAAAGCTAAGTCACGTTTATTTTTATTAGTGGCAATACAATTTATTATCCCGTGCCAAACTTTTAAGTCTATTTTTTGAAAAGATGGAGTGCCATAGCAAAACTTAACACTGTGCATAAAAGTACATGGATTATTAAAATTTTAGTATGTTATGCATGTTTATTTAATAAATGTGGCATGGTCTTGATAAAAAAAAGCT
>PVJO010000888.1:114993-201107 GCA_004026905.1 Hystrix cristata
TTTTTTTTTTTTTTTTTTTTTTTTTTTTTTGGTGCTGGGGATCAAACTCGGGTCCTTGTTCTTGCAAGGCAAGCACTTTAACCATTGAGCTAAATCCCCAGCCCAAATGTGCACATTTTGTAACATTTAGTGAATGCTCATCTTTTTTAAAATTTGTGTTAATGTACCTTAAAACTAAATGTAAGCATATAATCCATTTGTCTAATACATGTGTTACCTTTTATTTGTATTTATGCCTATCATGTTATAAGTATACATACTTTTCTTTGTGTACAAAATTGTTATATTTAAATAAATGTGAATTAAAATTTAAAAAGTCTCTCAGGGGCTTGGTTTCTCAGCTCCTTTGAGTGATTCAGATATCTTTTTTCTCCCTTGCAGACACCTGCCTTGGCGTTGTTCCCTGGCTATTTCGTGTGCAGGTACCTCACCGCTCAAAGAGGCTGCACCTATGGGAAGAGCTGAACCCAAGTCCTTTTCTGCTTCCCAGGGCTCCGGCAAAATCCTGGACGGAAGAGTGAGCAAGCACACTGCAGGCTGCATCTGGCCAACAGACTTGTTTTGTTCAGCTTTGGTGAAGAGCATTTGAGGGGAAAAGTTAATTGAAAACATTTAAAAATCAGAAAATTTCACATAAAACCCTCATTTCGCATCTCTTGGAAAACTGGACAATATGAGCACCCTCTGCTAGCACTTCTGCCTGGCAACCGCGCACCGGAGGTTAGTAGCAGCGCCCCCTGCAGTGGGCAGCGGGACTCTGGCTTGATGGTCTACGTCCCCATAATGGCCTCAATGAGAATTTCTGTTTGAGCTTTCTAGATCCCCTCTAGGAATCCTTAGCGATATTCCTGTATTAGCCTCCATTTTTCAAAGGCAGAGACTGTGTTAAACCAAAATTTGGCCCAGGAAGTGGTTGACAGCATCTTCACAAAATATTTTTAATGTGTAAGTTGTCCTCTAGGACCTCACTAATCAAAGTGTAATTCATGGACCAGCAATATCAGCATCAGCTTTTACTGTGAAAAGCTCTACTGAGCCAGAATCTGCATTTTAGGAACATCTCCAAATGATCTGGATGTTGGAGAATTACTGCTGTAGACAAAGCACACAGCTAGCATACATAAACTCTCTCTCTCGCTCCTCATCTGTTTCTTTCTACCTTCCCTTCCACACCACTAAGACCTGTCCTATTTCACTCATTTATGTGTCTTGTAAATAATGCTTTAAACAAATATTAACATACCTTTCTCTTTTGCCTTTTCTCAGGGTACAGTCAAAAGTATCTTTCTGAATGAGTGGGAAGAGATTAAAAATACAGAAGTATACCCAAAGAAAAAAATGAGGTCGCTTCCCTAGGTTCACAGCAAGAATACCCAGCTCACTGAATTTATTTTTGTTTGTCTGTTTGTTTGTTTTGGATGATGCAGAACAGAAACGTATTTGTCCCAGTTCTGGAGGTTGAAAAGTCCAAGATTAAAATACTAGCAAAGGTAATGCATCTGGTAAGGGCCCATTTTCTCATAATGTCTTCTCATTGTGACCTTCCATGTTGGAAGGGGCAAGTGATCTTCCTCAGGCTTCTTTTATAAGGGCCCATTGGTTAGTGCTCTACCCCCATGAGCTAATCTCATTGATTACTGCTCTACATCCATGGGCTAATCACCTCCCAAATTCTCCACCAGTTTGGAAATGAGGACTTCAGCCTATGAATTTTGGGGCAACTTAATCATTCAGACCATTGTAAGTAGTGTGTAGTAGATTCAGGTCTTGAACCATACCTTGTAACTCTAAGGCTAGTGTTTGCTTTAGTTCTCCAAATCAGGGAAAGCAATTCAATTTAGTTTCTTTTTAAAAAGACTTTATTTTAATTGAAAAATTTGTATATATTTATTGTGTATAACATGTTATCTTGAAATATGTACACATTGTGGAATGGCTAAAATGAGCTAATTAACATAAGCATTCACATTCTTATTTGCTTGAAGTTGTACGGTTCAAAAGTAGAAGTGGAAATAAAAGTACAGTTTTTCTTCATTTTGAAGTATTGCTGACGATAAGGATGAAATGATAATGGTGATGATGATGATGATGATGATGATGATGATGATGATGTAAGTTAGACCTTCAGGCACAGAGAACTAATACCACTCCTGTTCGTAATGCAGGATCATCATCACCGGTGTCTCCAGGGTTCTGTCTTGTTTTCCTGTATTTATTCATTCATCTTCTTTTATCACCTGGTGAGAGTTTGGATCTGGAATGTCCACCCAAAGGCCCATGTGGTAAAGGTTTAGTCCTCAGCCTGTGGCACGATTTGTATATGGTGCACCCTCTAGGAAATGGAGCCTATTGGGAGGTTTCAGGTCCACGGGGGTGTACCCTTGAGGGGGACTGTGGGACCCTTGTCTCTTTTTCTCTTTTGTTCCTGGCCATGAGGTGAATGGGCTTCCTCCACCACCTCTCCTGCCTTGATAAACTGCCTTACCACAGGACCAAAAGCAATGGGGCCAATTGGTTATGGACTTAAACCTTCAAAACTGTGATCCAAAATAAACCTTTCCCCTTTTTAAATTAGTTTTCTCAGGCATTTTGATACAGAAATGAGAAACTGACCAAACGCACTTATATTCCCCATTCCTTTTCCCTTGACTACCCCAAAACAACTAAAGTGTTTAATGTATATCCTTTATTTATATATATTCTTTTAAGTGTGTACTTTGTGTTGTGTGCAAATGCTTTTTATTAACACAAGTGGTGTAAATCATAGAGATCTGGTTCTTAATTATCATCTGGCATTATGTCTTTAAAATCTATCCAAGACTCTAAACCTCCATGCTACATACTACTCAATGGAGTGTGTACACCTCGTTGTTCCTATGCTCCTTGCCACCAATGGACACTCAGATTGTTTCTGACTTCTTACATCACAAACAATATTGTCAGAAACATCACAGAGACTTTTTCCACTAAAGAGTATCAAACAATGTCAATGTCAATGCACAGACCAAAATGACCAGATAACTGAAGCACACTATGAAAGAAAGGTGAAGTAATGTATTAGTTTTGCATGGCTGCTGTAACAAATCACCACAAACTTGGTAGTCTTAAACAACAGAAAATTGTTATTTGTGAGTTCCAGAGACCAGAAGTCCAAAATCAGTATGACTAAGCTGAAATCAAGTATCTTCAGGGCTGCACCCATCTGGAGACTCAAGGAGATAATTTGTTCATTGTCTCTTCCAGGCTGCTAGCATTCCGTAGCGTATGGCAGTATCATTCTGATCTTAGAGGCCAACACCATCAAATTTCATCCAAAAGGTTTACTTTGGATCTTCTGTCACCTTCTAATGACAGAAGATGCATCTGTGTACATTTGTGAAATGCCCCCTGCCTATCTCTTACTAGGACACTGTCATGCCATTTAGTTAGAACCCTCTTGGCAAATCCATGATCATCTCTCTAGCTCAAGATCATCAACCTAATCATCTGGAAGACCATTTCCTCAAAAATGGTAAAAATGTCAGTTTCTAGGAACTAAAACCTTATATCATTAGGGACCATATTTAAGTCAGCTTAAGGCAACAATATAGAAAACATTTTCTGAAGTGGAATTGTTGGAACAAAAAGACTAAGAGTTTAAAATAAGCACAATAAATATATTAATAGGTATTAGAACTTATTCAAATGTAAAGCAAGAGCAAGAAAGCATAAAGAAGAAACAAGTGGAAATATTGGATAGAAAATAAAACAGTTCAAGAAAGAATATAATGTAAGGAATAAATTATAGAATGGATGCAGCTGAAGGAAGATTGGGGAACTGGTCCAGTAGAAATTAGAAGAGACAAAGAGAAAATATAACAGAAAAGCTGATGAATGTGGAGGCTAAAATAAAATGCAAACAATTTTAACAAAATAGCAAAGGAACTATTGGAAAAAATAGTGGAGATACATTTTCCAGATTGAAAGTCTCTTTAGTAGATACTGAAGTGGAATGAAAAAGAATGACTATTAGAATAAAAATTTAAAACAAAAAAAAAAAACTAAAATCGAACTGGGTATGGTGGTTCAATGAGTGTAATCTCAGCACTCTGGGAGGCTGAAGTAGGATAATCACAAATTCCAGCCTACCAGGGGCAACTCAGCAATTTAAGGAGAACTTGTCTCCCGAATCAAGAAAAAAATTTAAAGACACTGGAGATAATAAGATAAGCGGATAACCTCCAAAAGAACAAGAAACAAAACAGCTATACAATGCAAGAAGTTAATGGAGCAATATTATATTTTATTTTAAAATTGTATCTATTTATTTATTTTCAGTACTGGGGATTGAACTAGGAGCCTTCATGCTGAGCTACATCCCCAGCCCTTTTTATTTTTTATTTTGAGACAAGTTCTTGGTAGGTCACTAAACTGCTCAGGCTGGGCTGGAACCTGCAATCTTGCAACCTCAGCCTCGCAGAGTGCAGGGATTACAAGTGTGTGCCCCCACACTGCCTGGGAGTTATATTTTAAAACATCAAAGGAAAAGAATTTTTAACCTAAAATTTTATACCAACAAAATCTCAAATTTTCGGAGTATGAAAAAAATATTTGCAGGCTGACAAGGTGCAAAACATTTTCCACTCAAGTACTGAAAGCTCTCTTGAAAAACTGTTTAAACAAGATGGTAAACATATCCCAAAAAGTGCAAAAGAAACAGGTTGTAGTGGTGATCAAACACTTTAATATAGGTTATCATTGGGGCTTAAGAAAAAATACAGGATGAAATGAATAGTAGGGATATAGGTAACCAAAGGGATGATGGTCCTGATAGAGTACTGGTCCTTGTAGGAGGAGATACAGATGTTGATATATTTAAAATATCAGCAGGAATAAATAAACAAGAATACAACCACATATGGAAAAAATATCGTAAAACTTAAACCAGCAGAAGAAATCTCAAGTATTCAACGAAAAGCAGGAAAAGAGAAAAAAAATTAATGAATTCAGGGATATATAGTAGAAAATTGAATTTGTGGACTTTACTGTTATTTCTTACTATTCTATATTTTCTAAAATAAATCCATTTTGTTATGTACTTATTTATTTATTTGTACAATTCTGAGGATTGAACCCAGGGCCTTCTGCATGTTAGACAAGTGCTCTAACATTTGGGCTTTATTTTCAGTTCCTCATTTTTATATTTTAAAGATTTCTTTTTCAAAGCAATGCTTGCTGCTTAAAACATCATATAATACAAGAATTTCTATTAAAATATCAGCCTTCTGCTCTAGAGTTAATGATATTCAAATCTTTTAGCTGTTTCTTCTGGAATTTATTAGCATGTCTAGAAATGTCATGTTTATACTATTCTTTCCCAAATTTTCCTTGTAAGATATTATCTACTGACTTGAACATAGTCATATACAAACTCACTGTTTCACTCTATCTCTCTTGTACACAAGCACACAAACTTCTTTGTTCCAAATAAAACTGTGTTTCACCCCAATATAGTTATAGAACCATTTTTAAATTAATACGAAAGTAAGAGTTTACATTTTTCTAAGTATGTAAATATCACTTACATTTGAGCCACACAGTATACTATGAGTAAGTCTTTGATACTTTCAAACTCCTTGTTTTCTCTATTGTCTCCCTCTGGAACTTACTTTACTCAGATGTTAGATTCCTATCTCTGATATATAGCAGGCATCTCAATCTGGATATTTCTAAAATTGAACTTCTGATCCACTCAACCATTTCACTCACCTGCTTCACCAAAATAGCCTCTACCCACAGTCCTTCCTCTCTTCATTGAGGCAACTAAGTCCCAGGAGCTCAGAAGTCACCCTGGAGATTGAGTTCAGGCCCTCATCCAGTTCTTCAGTAAATCAATTGGTTCTGGCTTCAAAGCGTATTCAGAGCTAAGCTTTTCTCACTACTCAGCTTCTACCAGTCTATCCCAGCTGCCACTGATCCCACCTGGATTACTGCAAAGCCTTGTTCTCTCATCTCTCTGCTTCCAAGTTGTAGCCACACTTTCTTTATAAAAGCCAAAGTTTGTGGCTGAACACACTCTAATGGTTCCCCATTTGACCAAAAAAAAAAAAAAAAAAGAAAGAAAAAAAAAGTCAAAGTCTACTGCTGGACCCACAATAGCCCACCATTTCTGAATTCTTAATTCTCTAATGTCATTCTCTATGAATTTCCTCTTGGCTCACTGGACTTCAGCATCAAATACAACACAGCAGTTTGTTCCTTAGAGTCTTTGCCTTAGCTGATGCTTCTGCCTGGAATGTTCCTGTTCCTCTGTCTCTGCTTAAATGATCTTTAATGAGGTCTTGACATAGGAGATTAGGGCATGGCAAAGCTGGCTGGGGAAGTAGGCACGACCTGTCAGTGTGACAGGTTTGGTGAAATACACCCACACTATAGTTTTCTAATGAAAATATTTACTTTAGTGTAATGGAAGCCGGCTGTGCATAGCAGTAGCTGGGGGGAATACAGGAAGCGATCTTTGTGTTTACTCACTTCGTAAATGACCAGCAAGGTATATGCACGTGTGTCAAAGTATCAACAGGTGAGTTTTTACCTATCTTATGGTCTGTGTTACATTTTTGTGTGTTTATAATTTGTTTTATTGTTTTCTTTTGGTTTTTCTCGTAGAATTAGCCCAATTCAGTACAATGTTGCATGAAAATCAGCTTTTACAACTTTGGGAGAAGGATGAAAGTGAGCCATCAGGTGAATTGGCTATCGATGATGACTTGGATTGTGTAAGCCAAAGAAGCTGCAACAGTGAAACTGAGCAAGAAATGACAGACAAAGAAGTAGAGAATGAGGACCTTAATTCAGATGAGGAAAACAGTAATGTAAATAAATATTTGACTAGTGGAAGTGATACAAATGTGTTGTGTATACCTGAAAAATCCAGGGTTGGAACTAGGTCGGAAAATGTTATTAGGTTCTTGCCAGGGTGAGGCCTATTGGACAGGATGCCAATACTACGGTTCAGTGTTGGAAATTGTAATGGATGATGTGCTACAAGATGTTGTGGAATATGCTAATAATGAAATACAAATAAAACATTCTATATGCAGCAATAATAGTACTCAAAAATACATATAACAACACCTCACTATCTGAACTAAAAGCCTTCATAGACCTGTTATATATAACAGGACTTTATCATTCTAATTGTCAAAATCTAAAGGACTTATGAAGAAGTGACAGATGCAGCATCAAGATTTTTAGAACAATGATGACACTCAAGACATTTGGTTTCCTTCAAAATTGCCTACATTTTGATGACAAAAAGACCTGCCAAGAAAGAAAAAAATACGACAGTTTGGCTGCTATTGGCTCATTTTTTGAAAGGTTTGTTTTGAACTGTCAAGCAATTTATACACCACCCGAATACATGACAATTGATGAACAACCTGCATCATTTCATGGTCATTTAGCTTTTGGCAATACATGCCAAATAAACCTTCCAAATACAGTATAAAAATATATGCCTTGGTAGATGTGAAGACGTTTTACACCTTGAATTTAGAAATTTATTCTGGAACTCAGCCACCAGGTCTTTATTTGTGCAGTAATAAACCATATGACATTGTGAACAGACTTTTTACACCTATTTTATTTATTTATTTTTTACACCTATTTTAAAAAGCAACTGAAATGTCACATTCGACAACAGGCTCACTAGTTACCCATTGATTAGACTTGCTAAAAGAACACCAGTTGACCAACACAGGAACTGTTTGCAAGAACAAAGCAGAGCTTCCCCCACAAAATGTTGCAAGTTCACAACAGAGAAATGTATAGTACAGTCTTTGGATTTCAGAAAGACACAACATTGGCCTGGTATATGGTGAAGAAAAACAAAGTAGTATTGATACAGTCAGTGTTATACCACGGTGATAAGATTGACAGTGAATCCTCAACACAAGTGAAGCCACGAATGGTCACATTTTACAACAAAACAATTTAGGCAGCATAAAAAGACACAGATGCCAAGAAGAGGCTGCTATCGCGGCTGTCCTCACGACAGCCCATTTTTCCGGAGTGTACTTTTATCTTGCTTTTTCCTTTCTTATCTGGCCCGAGCTCAATCGGCAGAGCCACTTTCGCCCTCTTCACTTTTACTTTTTCAAATCAATTTTGCCACTGATTTTCGCGCATTTCTTTCAATTCTTTGTTCTAGATGAGAGTTGGGAATCTAACTCCAGAAGGGGAGCCAAGCAACCCAAAAGGCGGTAGTATTTATCTGGTGAGGCATTTTTAGAAGGAGCTACCTGATAACAGTGTATCTGATCACTACTACAAATGGAAAAAACAAACAAAAAAATTCTAAAACCCACCTAGTACTCCCAGTTCCTTCATGCTGTTGCCTCTCTGTCTCTGTCTGTCTGTCTGTCTGTCTGTCTCTGGATTATCTCCTAACCTACTATGTAATTTACTTACTTACCTATTATGCTTATTGTTTTTAACGTCTGCAATTACGTAAAGTACCGATGGACAGGAATCTTCTGTTCATTTACCAACTGATACATCCCACATAACCACATCAGTATCTGGCACACAGCAGGTATCCTGTGAATAAATGAAGGAAGGAAGGAAGATACACTTCTTTTTTTTACAATTTGTCTTCCAATTTTTTGTCTTATTGACATTTTCCTTTTAATATTGCAATATTTCTTCATCTTTATTTTCTGAACCTGTGTTCAGTTTTTAAAGTATGTATGCTGCTTAAGCGAGCACACTGTGTTCGGTTTATTTCTCCAACATCTCCTAATGTTTTTTGGTTTTTGTTTTATTGTTTTGTTTGGTTTTGTTTTGAGACAAGGTCTCACTATGTAGTTTAGGCTGGGCTTGAACTTACTACATAGCCCAGACTGGCCTCAGCTTCCCAAATGCTGGGATTACAGGCGTGCACCACCAGACCCAGTTTACAGATCTTTTTGTTTGCTGTGTTCCTGTTTATAATCTCTGTTATTTTTTAAAATTTCTCCTTCCTTGAATTGTCTTCTTACTTTCTTTTTCTTCTGTTTTCATTTTACTTTTCATACTAAAAGTTTTCTTCAAATTTCTGATAACTTTGTCCATTTATATTCAAAATAGAGGTATTAAAGGTTTACTGGAAATTCTGCATATCTCAATGAAACCAGTCAATGGATGGGTCTCACCAATAGGTGTCACTGATATTTTTGTAAGGGAACTTCAAATACTGACAGGTACAGAACAGAAGGGAAGAGAATGGTTAGCTCCTCTTAGCTCCTGCCTGGGAGTATATATCTATTCCAGCAGCCAATGTTATGGGACCCGAGCAGAATAAGAGATGGGGATAAGGGGCGAGGGTGGTGAGTTGCAGCCTTGTCAAGCACGTAGATTTTCAATGGAGGTTTTCATTCAGTACATAACTTTATCTTGCTTTAAGCTGACCCAAATTTCCCCAAGATCAGTGCCCATATGGTCCAACCCTTCCTATCTTCTGCTGGGCGAGGATCAAAGGGTGCCATTAGGGGTTTGACCATTTATTTCAAAAATCAACTTTCCTCTTGCTGTTAGCTCTACCTTGCTCTATGCTTATGAATTATCCAGTATTTCCAATTTCTGGCCATTTGAGGGTTTACTGGTGTATATTTGCTCCCTTCTGGTTTTTCAGTAGTTGAAGTTTTAGCTTCTTTTATACCATCCCTCATGGTATAAAACTTCCAAAGTTTTGTTGAGATCTTTCCTCTTTTATTGTTTTTTCCACTTTTTTTTTTTCATTTTGAATTAATGCGTGTTTAGCTTGTTTTACTCTATTTTAGTGGGATTTTGGAAAGGAATGAAAATTAAAATACATTAATCACAAAAAAATACATTAATCACCATATTTAATTGGAAGTGATTTATGTTATGTCCAATATAAATATTTATCTAAAAATAAAAGCTTTTCACTTTTCATTTCCACTTCACTTTTAAGGGTCATTTCTTGGATTTTTCCATACTCTTTCAAAGTTAATTAAAATTTAGGCCTCACATTCTTTCTACAAAATTAGATATAGCTCTAAAAAGCACAGAGATGAATATTTGTAAGATTTTGATCCATGTGAATTTCAGTTTGGTGAAAATATAAATCATCCACAGAACAAAATTAAGGTAGAGCAGCTAGTGGTAGTAATTATAAAAGACTATTTGCTATATGAAGGTGAATCACTGATTTAATTACGATTAATAGATGCATTTAAAGTATTATGTAATTTTTAGTGTATAGTTATATATAATGACCCAGGGATGATGGAATTGAGTTTATGTGAGGACACTGATTATCAAATGAAATCACATTTTACTCCAAATTTACTTATTTCTGCAGTATTACTAAAAGTTTCTGCTTTTTAAAGGCATTCAAACAATTTTAAATGGTGGCTGGGAACATTGATTTGATCCTCTGCACTGTTAATCATCTACCTACTGGGCCACTCTTTCTCAATACTTTTTTTTTAATGATACTGGGGCTTGAACTTAGGGCTTTCGCACTGAACTACATCCCCATGCTGCCTTTTTTTTTTTTTTTTAATTTTGAGACAGGGTCTTTCTATGTTCCTGAATTTCTCAGGTTGGGCTTAAACTTCCCATCTTCCTATCTCACATCCCAGAGCACCGAGATTACAAGCACATGCCACCACAACTGGCTTATTTATCTCAACCTTTCAGACTCATGTCTGTTTTGGACAAATTGTAGAAATACCACAAATGTCCTTCTACTTTTGAATGGATATGCGAATGGGGAATATCCATCCAATGGAACTCAGTAACGAAAAGGAAAGCAGTCCCAGTACATGCCACACCATGGATGAGCCATGGAACATTATGCTAAGTGAAAGCAGACACTCGCAGAAGCTCACATAGTCCACTTACATGGAATTTGAGAAAAATCAAATATATAGAAATAGAAACAAACTAATGCTTACTAGGGGCTGCAGTAAGGGGAATGGGTAGTGACTACTAATGTGTATGAGGTGTCTTTTGGGGGAGGTAAAATGTCCTGGATTTAAATAGTGATGAACAGGATACAACATGTAAATACACATTAAAAAACACTGTACTGTTTACTTTTATATGATGGATGTTATGACATGAATTATATCTCAATGAAGCTATTATTACAAAAGAACTTCCCTGATTATCTTGAAATATGTTTATTTTACTAGGCAGTTGTTGAAATCAAACTCTTACTAGGTCCACATAATGCATCTGGTCGAGGGGTCTCTTAAGGCTCTCTTAAAATCTGTCCCAGTTCCCAGTCTCCTCTTCCTTATGCCTCTTGCTGGTCGAAGCCTTAATTGCTACAGCAGGTTACTGTTTCATTTGTGCTGGAGTGCATGCTGATGAATTTCTTTTATTTTAAATCTTCTCTTAGCTCCAGTATCATTCCGCCTTCAGCCAGGAAGACATAAGTCTGAGCTCCAGTTAAGGGGAGTTCTGAGCTTTCAAAGACACAGAGTCTCATTAGCTTCCTTCCCTCAGCATTCCCCTCCAGTCATACCCTCAACCTCCCTGCTTGCTGACCTCTGCCTGTTCTCCATTACCCTCCAGCCCAGCTCAGCCTCCCCAGGGTGGCACACAGAATTGCAACTCCAGATGTGGACTGACCAGGGAAGCGTCCAGTGGGAGGATTATTTCCCTTGATCTGGATGCCATATAAATTAAGATCTCATTAGCTAGCTTGCTCTCTGGCTCACACTCTTGACTCATTTTCTCCCTGAAATCAACCAAAACATCCAACGTGCGTGTGTGTGTGTGTGTGTATGTGTGTGTTTCTGTTTTCCCATGTAAACTTCTAATACTACATTGTATATTTGATGGCAGAATTTTTGAACTTCAATGCAGCTTTTGTTTTTATTTATTTGCTTCAAATCTATTGTTTTGATTCTGTCCATCTGTAAAATCTTTAGTTGCCTTTTAAATTCTGAGGTCTGCACAACAAACAAATTTGAGAAGCACATCTCTCTGTTGCAAAGTCAAGTACAGAATCCTGGCACTCTTGTATAAAGCCCTTCCTTCCCCTGGAACAGTAACACATTGCTTCTTTGATCCCTTTGTTTATTCAGCTATAAATCCACAGAACTGTTCACCATCCAGGCCTTTGCTCGTCATGTGCTCTATAGGAATACTACGGAAAGTTGGGAAAGTTGCTGAAAAACTTGATATCCACATTACTCTGGTCACAAGTAAATAATTTCTAATCTTTGGAGTTAAATCTTTAAAAATAATCCCCTAAATGGATTTAACAGATCTTCCTCCCTTCCCTCTTTTACCTTGTCTTTTGTTTTCCTTTCTTTTCTTGCTTGTTTTTTATGTTGAGATGGGGTCTCATAGTACTGCCCAAGCGGGCCTAAAGCTCCTGGATTCAAGTGATCCTGCTGTCTCAGCCTCCCAAATAGCTGCACACGAACCCCAAACAGAGGCACACACCACCACGCCCGGCTCTTTGTCTATCTTTACATTTTGTCTTACCTATTTGACATTTTGGTAAAATATTCATGGATTTCAATATTTATTTCTTCTGGAAAGTATTTTCTCATATTCTAAAATTCCTTAAGGGTATCTTGATTTAGAGTCTCTTAAATGAGCATTGTGAGAAATACCATATGTATATAGTATATAGCATAACTATTTGTCCATTTTATTTCCTCTACCAGGAAATGACAGGTTTAAATCTCTATGCTACTTCACAAAGGACAGAGTGCAAAAAGGAACTACCAAATCCAGGTGTGAATGCAATAAATTCCACTCCAAGGTGAGCTGGGACACCCAGACTTCCTTTTGTAATATTCTGAAAGGAAACCCCACACTCCCCGACCCATCAGGCAAGGGGCCTGTATGAGTGATCCAGAGGCTCTGGGAGCACACTGGAACATCTCCCTTTCCACGCCACTGGCTCTCGCAGACCCGCAGCAGGCTCTGCACCTCACTGGTCGAGTCCAGGGGCATGAACATGGCAGGCGAGCTTGACGTGTTGCCTCTTCATTGTTGCTCATTCCAGGAGCATCCAGGTTCAGGAAACGCCAGTGAGTCAAGAGTGCAAGGAACTTGGAGCACAGTCTCTGCTTCATGGGGTGATCACACTCTGGGAAGATCTCACATTCTTTTTTAACCAGGGCTGGCCCCACATTCCAAATGGAAAACAGCCAAGCTCCGGGCAGGAACAGATGGCTTCGCTCTGCGAGATATGAACTTGATCATGCTTGGTGGATTTTTCTCCTGCTAAAATAGTACGCAAAGCAGTAAATAAGCAAATATTCTGTAGGAATCCTTTGGTGGGGGGGGATGCAGGGAAGGCTTCTCTGTCAAAGCTGACATTTTAGACACACCTTTGGCCTGGACAAGATGCATGGTTTGGGGGTTATTTAGCCTGGGAAGTGGGTATACTTTGCTTCAGGGAGACGTTCTAAACGTTACCACATTAATGGAGCTCATAACTTCACTAGTAGATTAATGAGGATCTGAAAGATAGGGTAAGTCTGATCTGTTACTGGATAATGTGGTGATTAATGTTTGTGATGTCTAAGGAAGCCCTAATTAGGAAACTACAGAGGAAAACCCCAACAGGCCTTTTCACTTAACCAAAGCTTCTACCATCGAAAGAAATTTTGAAATGTCATCGAATAAGCTTTATGGACTCAGGATGTAAAATCAGAGTGAAGCCTATTAAATGTTGAACAGAGTTAGTAACATAACAATCCACTGGGACTTCATATCATTCCTTCTGAAAAATTCCTAAATCAGAACAAATTACTGTGAAAATATGATTTGCGGTTACAATAATAAACCAGTCTATGTTTGCAATGTCTCAACTCTACTGTATGGTCAGTTCTTTTAAGAGTGTGAGACACTCACCTGCAATCTGATTTTCATTCTCATAGCTTTTTAATAAATTCTTAGTATTAATGAGCTATTAAAAAACAAGGCTTTTATTTTTCAAAGTGAATTTTATGCCCCCTTTTCTTTGGGCCAATGAAAACATCTTAGCAGGTCAGATCTTAGTGATACAGTTTTCCACACATACATGGCATATCTACATCAAGTTTCTCTTTTGTATTAGAAAAATATTTGGGAAATAAAAACAAAGAAACTTTAAAATACCTTGCACATACATGCACATTGTAAGAATGACATTTTCTTACATTCGAAATATGTATGGGAAGTGATGATAAGGAGTTTAAGTAATACTGCTAAAATGCTTTTTTTGCATCCTATTTAGCAGTTTCTGGAGGTTAATGACCAGATTCTAGAGGTTAATAACCAGCTGAAGAGGATCAATGACCAAGGCTTTGTCAGGACTATTAATGTCAACAAATCATTAATTGGTAGAAATGTCTTGGGTTTAGGGCGTTAGTTCTTGTACAAGTTCAAGGAGAAGGAAACGTAAACTCTCAGTATGATCTTTATGGACAATGCCCTCTAATTTGGAATGTTCATGGCAATGATCATTTTGTAGACCAGTCAATTCGATACCCTGAAGCATCATTGAGCATTCTGCCCAACAGTGCTGTAATTGAAGGTCTTATATTCATAGAAGAAAAAAAGTTTAATAATTTCTATCTATTTTAATTGCTCATGATTTTTATATCTCTTGCCACAGTTGGTTTTTGTATTTTTCCCCAGAGTCTTTTCATGGGAGCTTTGGAGCTTTTAACTTTTAAAGAAATTTACCCATTCATCTGTAAGTCCTAGGACAAAGTCAAGAAGTCTTTCAAAACTACCACAAGTAAAGTAACCCCTTACATTTCTCAGGTCTCATAAAATGAACTCTCTGAATTCTTCAATTTCACATTTATCCCGGGAGATTTTGTATCAGGCAGCATCTTAGGTTCTTTCTGGTATCTGTTTTGGTTTTAGCTCATAGCAGGCCCCTCAAATGCATATATTGATATACTGAATTCATGAGAAACAAATTTCCTTGTGGGTATCTTTAAACACAGTAGAACGTATTTTAAATAATTATGCTACATCAGTGCAGCTACTCAAAACAGTGGTATCCATAACCTGTTCGATAAGTGAAAAGAAGAAAGCCTATAAAATATGATTTTTTTTTTTAGCCAAGAACATGTATTGGTACATTGTATACATAATGATCACATTCATCATGGTTATTTTGTACCTGTACATGATGTATCTTGGTTTTCTCCCCCTTCTCCACCCCTCCCTTTTTCTTCCCCCTTCCCTACCTACGGCAGGTTTATTTATATAACCAGAAGAGATCAAGAATAACCAGATGATCTTATTTTTTTTAAGGAAGAAAAAGAGAAAAGAGAATATACTTAAAACACCCGAATTATTAAATGAAGTTACACAACTATGCAGGTATGCAATCAAATGCCTCTTTGAAAAAACTCCAGGCTCCTAACAGAACAGATGACTTAGGAAGCTTTAGGCAAACAAAACAAAAATCCTCAAAGCATTCTACTTAGTCTTGCCCTACATCAATCACCCTATCTTATTAACCTCTCACCCTCTGATGGTGCTGGGGGGGCGAGGGGAAAGTATGTGGTAGGCTTGGGGGAGAAGGCAGAGTTATAAAACGCAAAGTATAGAGCAGGGGCTACAGCTACAACAACCGTTAATGTTTATTCAGAGCCTTCCTTCGAGACTCTCAGAGTGTTTTATAAATGCTGTCTTCTAAATCCTCTGGGGTGAGTGGGTGGTAGGGCTCTTGATCTTCATCTGACATATTTTATCTGTGATATAGAGAAATTAAATGCCAGCAAAAGATCTTAACAGAAAGCAATTGGGTGATGAAGAAGATTAATTTTAATGTATGCCCTTAAGAACAGTTTAGTGCAATCTACACTCCACGCTTGTTCTTCAGCCATGTTTCTTTGGCATCTTCCAACATGCAGAGTACCTGTGTGATAGGATTCCCATGAAACTGCTAACCGTGGTTGCCTCGAGGGAGAGAAATTTGATGGCTAGAGCAAACTTGGTACTGTATATGTTTTTGTACCTTCTGGATGTACCTATTCAAAAAAGAAATTAAAACTCCTAAAATAGACTTCAAGAGGGTAAATTCGGCTGGAAGATCTATTCATTTTCTTCATATTTCTTTTGTTCCCCAGCCATGATTTTACCCTCCATGCCTCTTGGTAATATTCTGATAGAAATCACTGGAAAAAAATTAGTAGTATGTAATTTCAGATATATTTCCAAATCACCAAGAGTTTTTAAAAGTTTTATTTTGTTTTTCTTTTTTTTTTTTTTTTATGCCAGAGATTGAACTGAAGGCCTTGCATTTGCTAGGCAAGCTCTCTACCACTGAGCCAAAGCCCTTAAAGGTTTTAAAAAGAGGGAATTTTGCTCCTTTTTCTTAATCCACCCAGCTTCCAACTATATATTTTTTCAGACTACAGTACTTTTAGTAGTGGGAAGGAGTTTGGAAAAAGAATAAACATACAAAGCTATGTGTGTACGTACATACACTCACATGCTGTAATGAAAAAATGTGTCCCTAGACTTTACAGCCTAAACATGTTACTGCAGCATCTCCTATTATAGATATCATGATCTGGCTGCAGAAATTTTGGAAATTTATATAAAGCATTGGCACAGAAATTTGCACCATTATGGGAAACAGAGTCAAGAGCTTGGTTAGCAACAATTTCTTCAAGTGACTGACAGACCTTGGAGGGAAACATGAAAGAAACATCTTAATTAGGTCTATAACGCAATTACTAAGTCAAAGCAGCAATGGTTTTATTTATGTCAGAGGATATACAACTTTGTAGCAAATAAAGCATAACAGTCTTCACAGTAGGAATAAAACATGTTCTAGAAAGAAACAAATATTCAGCCTCTTAGTACTGTCTAAAAATTGGTGTAATATGTACAGACAAAAATGGTGTATTACTGTATAATCTATCACCATGACAGCCTACACTCTTAGATGATAACTTGTGATATTTACCATTTGCTACAAAAAAGTGCAACAGTACTAGGAATAAACATTTAACATTTCTCTGATGTCAAAAAAGAACAGTGTCACTTCTTTATTAAAAAATGTATGTTCCCCACTTCCTTGTCATACAATTTATAAAGCCTTATATAATGAAATATTTTGGTCTGGAAAAAAATCTATTGAATTATGTGAAAACAAACAATCTTGTATCTTTAAAACCTATACATATATGTTAGAATATTTACACTGTATATAGCATGTAAAATGAAATATTTATGCATAAATAACTTTTGCCATTCAAGGTATAGAGATAAAGATGCATTATTAGAATTTGTATGCCCTTCTATCACAATTGAAAATATATTTATGCAAAGTTTGACAAGTTGGGAAGAACAAGGGCATGCTAATCCAGAATTAATAACAAATCAGGGGGTAGAGATTTAACTCAGTGGTAGAGCACTTGCCTAGCAAGTGCAAGGTCCTGAGTTTGATCCCCTGCACCAAAACCCCCCCAAAACCAAAAACAAACAAACAAACAAACAAGCAAAAACCAGAAAAAAAAAACCCACTCCAGTAACAAATCAGAACACAAAAACAAACAAACAAACCAAACAAACCCAAACAAAACCAAACAAATCAGAACCCAAAACAAACAAACAAAAACCGGGGGAAAAAAAAAACCCACTCCAGTAACAAATCAGAACACTAATACAGTTATAACTGGGGCCAGATGAATGGCCAGCAAGCAGTATAGATCAATAACTTTATGGATTTCTTCTGGATAACTAACAACCAGTAACAAATAAGGTAAACATCAGAGATTAGAGTACTAAAAAACTAGAGCAGTATGTATTAGGTACTTGTCTTAGTTACTTTCTTCATTGCTGAGACAAAATACCCAACACCCAAAGTTAAAGGGGGAAAGGTTTATTTAGCTCACAGTTTGTAGGGGTTTCAGTCCATAGTCGGCTGGCCCCAAGGCGGGGTGGCCTGGCAGAGGGCATCACAGAGGAGAAACAGTCCATGGCAGGAAGAAGGTAGTAAGGCAGCAAGCAGCAAGCTATAAGCAACAATCAACGACAAGCAATAACGACAGTAGCTCCCTTTCTGTCCCTTATATTTTACCCTCTATACCTGCCTTTAGGGTAGGTAGCACTCACACCCTTAATCCTAGCATTGCATTGTGAATCAATCCCAGCATCACATCCTTGATTCCAACATCTCACAACCTAGATCCAGCCACCTCCAAAAAGCCCCACCTATGACCACGTGAGTCTTTGGGGGGACATCTGTATACAAGCCATAACAATACTTAAATCAAATGCTGGAAAGAATTTAGCCTAACTCTTAATTATGCTTTGGATGGCTAAAAGCTAAAATGTCACACTAAAATCAACTAGCTCCAATCTCGGTATTTCTTGTGCTTTAGAATTCTCTTCCTTCCACTTCTCTTAAAGTATCTTGGATTTTCTCCAAATGGGTTTTCTGAGGCCAAGACAAAATTTTAAAATGTATTCAAATTAAGCAACTAAAACTTTGGAATCTTGTGACCCTAGTGTTATTTCGAGCTACTGATTACATAAGTATCAGACGTGATTTCCCCTTGATGACTTCTAGATAATAAGAACAATTGTCTTTGTGGCCAAAGCACGTGGGAGAGAGCGCAGAACCAATTTCAGAGAATCTAGGCATACTGAGACAGTGATTCTGTTCCAGGCTTCACTCCAATATAGTGATTGCTATTGAGTCAAAGGTCCTCACAAATCTTGTAACAATGTCTACAGTTCTGAAAATAATATACTTGTAGTCTAAAAGACTAAACAGAAAGGGAGTGGCAGGGCGCAGTGGTAGGGGGCAATGATAGGGGGCTGGGGATTTAGCTCAGTGGTTAGAGTGCTTGCCTAGCAAGCGCAGGTCCCAGAGTTCAGTCCCTGAGTTCGATCTCTGGGACCAGTGGAAAAAAAAAAAAAAAGAAAGACAATGGTGTCACCTAAAGCATTAAATAATTCAGTTTATAGAATTCATTCCTGGTTATATTTCATATCAGTAGCTGAATTAAGTCACAAGACATATACTTAATTTTCAAATAAAGTAATATTTCTTCCATGATTCATTTTCATTTCATTTGAGACAAAAATGTGCATAAATTTAACAAACTAAAGTCAAGAATTCCAAATCAATTTAAGAATTCTCAGTTTCAGTCTAACAAATACTTAATGTAAAACCTTTATTTAAAATGATTGGAAAGGAGCAATTACTGATATATACCAACATGCATTCAACACGATTTGGAAAAAAAAAAAAGTACTGCATCCTATTAAGCAGGTAATCCTTTCAATGTTGGGAGAAGGTTTCTGGGAGACAGAAGTTAAAAGCCAAACTACAACTAACGCATCGCTTTCTATTTCTTATGTTGATTCTGAAGGTTTCAAATAAAAAACATAGTTTTAGTAACTTCCTTTGCCACTGTCCTTTGTGTGTTCTTTACAGTCTGACTTGCTCATGTTCACCAAACAGTTCAGTGCCCCTCTGTCAACTACAAGCAGATACTAAAACCACCATGTAGGATTATAATAAGTTGGACAACATTTGGCAAAGAATAGCATCACTCAGTATATGTGGTGGCACATGGCCACCCAAGTAAATGACACTCTGAAAGCATGATTTTTGTTTAAAGGTTTATGTTTTCCACACAAAGGCTGAAAATGACAATTCTAATCCATAATCTACATACTCTATGATAGTAAATCTAAAAATTCATACAGAGTGATTCAATTTACGTGTGGTACTTCACTACCTCTAGATGTTACATTGTCCGATTTAAAACCCCGGTTTATTAATCATTTAATTAAAATTCAGGAGTGATTTGCTTAGAAAAATCACATCTGCTGGTCTGTTTTGGGGGTTTACATACTGAAAACCACAGGAATGTTATAGGAAAGACAGCTATAAAACTGAAAAAAGAGAAAATTATACAGATTGATATTTTAAAAAGTTACCAACTGCCTGAAAAGTCAACACAACACAATGACACACACACCCACACAGAGAGAGAGAGAGAGAGGGAGAGAGATAGCTTATGGAGGCCGTAGTTTTGGTGACAGTTAGAACCAAACCCAAACTAGATCTGCAGTGGATCCAGATCTAACCAGCT
This sequence comes from Hystrix cristata, assembly GCA_004026905.1. Taxonomy (NCBI): domain Eukaryota; kingdom Metazoa; phylum Chordata; class Mammalia; order Rodentia; family Hystricidae; genus Hystrix; species Hystrix cristata. The sequence goes on from PVJO010000888.1 coordinate 135,072, forward strand.
TGCTGATGTCTTATGTTCTCACTGATTTGCAGGGATTTATGGCTACAGCATACTCTTCACTCACGGCATACATGACAGACCCGTATAACTCTTCACCTGCATTGTATTTTCTTTCTATTTCCTTGCCAAGTTCACCTTCTGGCAGTTTAAGAACCTCACGGACTTCACCGGTTTCTGTCAGCAGGGAGGGGTAACCATTCTGAATGCATATCAGTCGATAATCATTTCTTTTACTATTTGGAACATCCATGTTGTGAATAGAAGGGAAATACCTTCATATTTTTCCCCATGAAAATATCAATTCCAACAAGTTATACTTTGGCATGACCGTGCTTTCCAGTTTTGGAGGTTGACATCTCCACTATTTAGTGTGGCGTCCTGTGCAGAGCGGAGCACTGCAGAGGATGAGTGCTGGAAGCCCCGGCATCTCCAGTAGGGAAATCTACTTCCTTTCACCTAGGTACCAGTGCCGATCTCCTGCAGCTCCTCCTCCCCAGCTTTTCACTTTTAACAATTTTGGTCCTGATCAAATAAACTTGATGTGGGAGTTCTGAGCAACTAACCATGAAATACAACTTTAAAGCAGAAACTAGAAAAGAACTAAATCAGGGTCTGTGTGTGTGTGTGTGGTGAGAATTGTAGGTAATAATTGCATACACAATTTTGTACCCATCTCTCAGTGTTCCAGTAAATCTCAAAGGTATCATGTCTTCCGGCCTAGCGTGGAAAACCCCAGGCACTGAGGTCCACACAGAGCAACTCCCCTGAGGCTCTTCCTGAAGTGCAACTTCTGGTCTGGTCGATCTGGGAGGGCCTTAGACTGCCCATTTCTGACAAACTGTGAGGTGATGCCCCCATGCTTTTTAAGGGAACATAACTTTATTACTTATTTTAATTGTACATTTTTATGTGGCACAGTGTGATAATTCAATATAATACGTAATGATAAAAGCAGAGTAGTTAACACTTCTCTACCTCCTTAAACATTCAAAAAAATTTTTGATTAACATGTAATAATGGGGTACAGTGTAACATTTTGCTGTATGCCATACAATGTGTACTGATCAAACCAAGATAATTAATGTGTCCATCTCCTTATCATTTCTTTTGTTTGAACCCTTCCAGCCCCTCTCTTCTAGTCATTCATAAAAGTGGCCAGGATTTAGAGCCAGACAGAACTTTGTTATCTGTTATGTTTGGATTCACGTGCCTGTAACTGATGACTGGTACCAACAATGAAAGGTTCCTTTTTCTCATACAGCGGTAAGTCTGGAGATTGGCAGACGGGCTGTGTGCCATTTCCACCTGCCTCAAGGATCTCAGTGCTTTGACCCTATTTTGCTTTGCCTTCTTTTTCCCTGTAGCTTTCTTCTCAGACTCAGTATTGTACCTGCCCTTGTGGGCATCGTGCTCCTTTGTCAGGCAGGTGAATAGGTTGTGTGTGCTTCCTCCAATCCGGAAACCACAGCCATGGTGGAAGCCAGACTTCTATGTCCCAGCACCGGTGGACTGCGACCCCAGAGTGATGGCACCTCACCATGTTCAGCTTCAACAGAGCTTTGTAAAGTTTTTAGCTAAGCACACACATGATCCCCTACTTAGGGTAGTTCCACTTACAATGTTTGCAATGGTGTGAGAGCAATAAGCATTCAGTAGAAATCTGACTTTGAATTTTGAACTTTCATCTTTTCCTGGGCTAGCCATGCTCTGTCTGTCCACTCATAATACCTACTGGACAATAGTAATGAGCCACAGCTCCCAGCCCGCTACGTGGAAACAGGGGAAGCAACTAGTAATCTAAAGTGTACTGTGCTGCCAGCTTGCCTGCCTGTCTGCCTGCCTGCGTTGCCTTGCTCTTGCTCTTTTTCTTTCTTTCTCTTTCTTTCTTTCTTTCTTTCTTTCTTTCTTTCTTTCTTTCTTTCTTTCTTTCTTTCTTCCTTCCTTCCTTCCTTCCTTCCTTCCTTCCTTCCTTCTTTTCTTTTTCTTCCTACATTGTATTTTGTGTTTTGGCATCCTATTATGTCTATAAAATGCTCATCTCTGTGTATACATAAGATCTTTTAACACTTTATTGTGACAGGGTCTTACTGTGTAATCCAGGCTGGTCTTGAACTCTCTATGTGGCCCAGGCTGGCCTCAAACTCACAGCAGTCCTCCTGTCTCAGCCTCCCAAGTGCTGGGATTACAGGCATGCGCCACCATGCCTGGCTAACACTTTATTATAAAATAGATTTTGTATTGGATGATTTTACCCAACCGTGGCTAATGAAAGTGATCTGAACTGAGCATATAAGTTAGGTCAGCCTAAGCTGTGATGCTTGCTAGGTTATTAATATTCTGTAGGATATTTTCAGTGAAAAGCAGCTAAGCAATTTCCAGGAATTAATCTTCAACATGGACCCTTAAGAATAACTGAACATATTGCAGCAGAGAGAAAGGATGCCAAGTATTTACTTTAAACATTTCCAATTTTTCCAAACACCAAATGGTTTAATTCTTTCAACCAGCCCATGAATAAATCTGCTCTCCAAAAATGTGGGGCTTAGCTTGGCTGTACTTGATTACCGAGTGTATAGAATATCTTTCCCTTTTAACCAAAACACTTCAGGGACAAAAGAGGGGCCAGGGACAAAACAGTGGGACTGTCGCAGCCTAGGAAGGGTTCATTACTAGTGTCTCCTTGCCTGACTGCTGAAACAGGACCTACTGCCCATCAAGCTCAGTCTGAAGACGCCCTGGAAAGTGCTCCCTCCTGGTGCTGGAGCCACTGTCTAGCTTGATCCTTCTCTCACTGATGGCAGCAGGGTCTCTCATTCTAGCAGAGGGCAGCCAAATTCAACTACTTCTGCCTCCAGGAGTCAGTCCAAATGTTTCTTTTTGACATAAACCTCCTCAGGCCTCCCTTAATAATTATATTAAAACTGATTACAATTACCGGGGCTTGCAACAATGCAAGTACTATAATTTTTAGGTCCACTTAAAAAAAGAACAAAACAGAGCTGCCTTAAGTAGAATGTTCTGGTGTTCAGAAAAATCATATAAAACTTAGAAAACAAAGCCAAGATTGCCTTTACAATGTCACACTAAAACATTGTTTAATAGGTCCATCTAAGGATTATTTCATTCTCTAGGCGTAGGAAGTTCTTATTAGTCCATTTCTGTTGCTATAACCAAAGACCAGAAGCTTGATACGTTATAAAAAAAAGAGGTTTCTTTAGCTCAGTTTTGGAAGCTAAAAGTCCAAGATTGGGCAGCCCCCTATGTGTGCCTCTGGTGAGGGCCCCCTCAGCCCTCTTACAACATGGAATAGAAGCAGAAGTGGAAATGGACACCTGAAGAAGAGACTAAGTATGTATGGGGGCCCTCATTTATAATAATATACTTTCATGATAACTAATTTAACTCAGGAGACCAGCATTAATCCCTTCTGAAGGTACCTCTCTCAGTGATCTATTTATCTGGCAGCAGGCCCCGCCTCCTCAATCAATGTTCCACCATTTTAGCATCTCCAGGCTGAGGACTAAGCCCATAATATGGGAACCTCTGGGGGACAAGGCACATACGAACCATGGCAAAATTGTGCTATTGTTTTATTCTGCTTGTTATTATTAATTAAAGACTCAGATTCCATGCAGTTATGTATCAACTTGTAGATGTGTGTGCAGGGGAAGTATAAATTATTAATCTCAGGTAAAAAGGCAACTCTGAACGTTATGATTTCATTACTCTGAAGCACATTAGTTTTCTGTCCAACTCAGTAATGTTCTAACTTCCTTTTTTTTAAAGTGCCTTTCCTGAAATATAAAAGCCCTTGTTCCTCATAAGGGCTTGATGCACAGTAAGCTTTACTTTCTTACTGGATTCCTCATTAATTGAATTGAATATGATTTGATATGCACTCATTCTATATTTAGATGAGAGTCACGTTTTAGCTTTTTGAAAGTTAATGGATTATCAATATCATAAATCAGCCCATCTGGTTTATGCTGTGGATTTGATTTTTACCAATTTCTTTATCAAAAATGGGGAATGCCCAAATTTCTTAGCATGGCATTAAAGCTTCCTCATATTCTGGTCCCAGCTATATCTCCTGTTCTGCAAAGTCTCCCCAATTTCCTCTTCTCACTCCGCTCTGTCTTCAGGCAGGGTCAGTATCCCCTCCTCTTTTGTGCTCAGCCTCCAAACACATATTTCTGATAAATTAAACTGCTTTCTTCTGGTTGGCATGCCACCTGGAGGTTAACTCAGATAATCTTCCTTCTCCTGTCCCTAGTGATTGCCTCATGGGGGAACATATAACCCACAATGGCTCAGCCAGCATGGTTCTCACAACGCTGATGGTAACAGTGTGACAAAAATCACTCTTCCCTACCCCCTGAATGTGCACAAAGAACTATCACCCTGGCATCTGGTGGCAGCCAGCTTTGGATGTTGAGAGGAAACAATCTCAGAATGAAGCCAATATTCAGAACTGGAAATTGATACCTTAATAACATGCTTTCACTTGTACATCAGATCTTGCGACAGAATTGCTTCTAGACTTCTCAGGTCAGTAAGCCAGTAGCGCTCTTTGAGCATATAAGCCCATTTCAACCAGGCTACGACTTCCAGCCAGAAGTTTCCTTGATGAGACGTGAACCTCTATTGCTCATTTGTGTATCCATCAACATCTCCCGAGTAATTTCATATCTGCCTAAATTCTGCCCAAAGAGATACCTCTGTGTGTTCCTAGCACTTGCTCAGTTCTGGCTCAGTCCGTACTTAATAAATGTTTCCAGAATTAGTTAGAGGAAAACACATTTTTAAGACTATCTTCTTGATATTTTTAGAAGTAATGAAATAAAAACTTATTTTTCCCATCTTTTGTAGACCCCAGTGTCTCCCAAATTCCGAGGCTTGATTACCTTCTCTGGCATCGCTCTCCTTCCACTTGGAGCCACACAAGTCTCTTGGTCCCCCTAGCCTGTGTCAACTCCTGCCTACTTCCTCTGAAGAGTTTCCAAGAGGATTTGTCTGGGCAATCAGCCAGGCTGGCAAACTGTGGCTTTAATAGAGTCCTACATAAATACACCTACCTCATGTGTAAACAAGATGCACTTAGTCACTCATAACTTCGGATTTCAAAAACGATAGTGGAAACTCGGTGTTACAGCTGGAGATCTACTCTAAATCTTACGAGTTTCAACTCTGAGGTGCCTCACCTCAGGACCAGGCTGGGAAATCACCTGGGAAACTGATTCTGCTGGCAGATTCAGAGGGCCCAAGAACGAATCTCCTTTCAACAACCGGCACAAATGCTGAGGAGCTTTGGAAGCGTCTCTCCCAACTAACGCCCACAATGTCGCCATGTGGCAAGTCCTGCTTTATGATGGTCATGTCAGTTTTGTCAGCCACACTTCTTGTACGTCACCTGTGTAAAGAATGAGAACTCAAGCTTGGAGAATAAGTGCTCAATATATTTTCATGCATTGGCAGTAGTGAGGGAAAAACCCCCTTACTTTGAGCTGACTGGAGTATATAGGAGTCAGGTATAGTTTAATAGTTTAAAACTGGATTCAGGTGGTAGAGCGCTTGCCTAGCAAGCTAGAGGCCCTGAGTTTGATCCCCAGCACCAAAAAAACTCAAAACCAAAACCAAAAAAACCCAAAGCCTGGATTCAGTAAGCTCCTATATACCGAAGGAAGAAATGCATCTGCCTCAATTTTTAAATAAAATTGGTACCGAGTCTAAAAATATTGAATAACATCAAAGTGGCCCATGCCAATCTCGTATGTCAGGGGGTTTCCCAGAACTCACTTCGGCTGGGTCAAATTGTGCTAATAATGTAGGTATGGTTTACCACCACTCCTTGTTAAAAACGGAGTGACACAGCTAGTGCCACCCTGGTTTTTACACCACAGCCGGAAACCTCTTTCCTACCCACCACCTGGGCTAACCTAGGCGTGTGGTGTTACATTTAAACACGAAACACTCTCAATCCCTGTATTTCTTTTTCTCCCCCTTGATTCATGAAACACCCAGAGGTAAAAATAGCAAGTAGGTGTGTGAGGCAGGCACCCATACAAAGAAGTAGAATTTATGATTTGTGTCTTACGGATTTGTTAATGGGTTCGCTAACACTTCTTTCTTTCGTTGACCTGGGGCTCGATGCTGTCAGCAGAATGTAATGTTAGACTCATGGTGTTCCCAGCTGAGGCAGGGTTATGGGGATGCAGCAGGTAGACATCCGCAAGTTATTCTTAACAACAATGGCCCACTCCACAGGATCCCTGTGGACTTTAATTTTGAACAGTGAGCCTGAAATATTTCACATCTTTGTGGCGCACAACAATGTTCACATGCAATGAATATTTTCTGTCCCCAAACTGAATAATTTTTTTTTGTTGTTGTTGTTCTAGGGATCGAACTCAGGGCCTTCTGCTTGCAAGGCAAGCACTTTAACCACTGAGCTAAATCCCCAGTCCCATGAATAATGTTTTTTTTTAATAGCAGCTTTTTTATTGATTATAAAACCCGAGCCTATCTCCAAGATGAGGACACAAACATATTTAGATGCCTCTTTTGAAAGAAGGTTTTAGTCTTTTTAAACTGAGTTTAAAAAAGTAGAAACGATGCAGTTTTCGAACATTGTTTTGAAAACTTAAAAGTGCAGAAATAGGCTTAATTTCCTTTATTTACAAAATGGTGCAATTCCAATTCAAAACTGGTGAGGTCACAACAAACTGAATCTATCAAACACATACATAAGTTTGCACTACTTGATGCTAATATTCACTTAAATGTTAGTTTGCACTTAAAATACAAAAGGAAATAGGAATCCTCATAGTAGAAGGCCAATTTAAACCTGAATGCGTGCAAAATTTAATAAGTAACTGCCAGTTAAATGTGGAAGAAACTAAACTAAAAGGGGAACGATTCACAATATCAGGAAGATTTGGACTTTAAAGATTTCACCTAAGTTTGTGACCTTAATTCACTCTGTCATTCCTACTTCAGTGAACACCACACCGTCTCAAAAATTTAAGTGAGAGTCCTTGAAAATGTTTAAGGGAGGAAAGATTCAAACTTTTATATAACAGGGAGGTAGCTGTTAATCTCCATATTGCTTGAAATGCTCCTATTTTTATTTCAGCCACATAGTGATCCTTTGCTCAAAAACGGTTGGTAACCACATTAGACATTAGACTAACTCAGTGTAGGTCATAGAATGTGCATTTGTAAAAGCTTGATCACATCTATGGAAATTATTCAGTGAAAATAGAATTTCTGAGATGGCTAGGCTCTTGTTCATCGGAATGTATTAATCAGTGCTATATAGTTGGATCTTTCATGTCCCCCAAAGGCCTGTGTGTTAAAGGATTTGTGTCCCAACTGGTGCCCTTGGGAGGTGGTGAAACCTTTAAGAGGTGTGGCCTGCTGGGAGGACTTTAGGTCACTGGGGATGTATCCTTTTATTAGTATGTTTGCCATACGTAATCATGACATTCATCATCATGGAGAATACGTACATGTACATGGTATATTTCAATTCTTTTTTTCCCTCTTCTCTTCTTTTCCCTTCAACCCTTCCTCTCCTCCCGATTTACTAAAGCTCTGTTCTCATTTTTTCCCTTCATTCTCTCTCTTTTTTAAAATCCTTTTCTCCTTCCTTCCCTAACCCTTCCCTCTCCCTCTCTTGTTCCCTCTCCCATTTGAACAAGTTCTTCCTACTTCCCAATATCTATCTTCTATTTTGTTCCTTATTTACACTTTGGGTTTCTCACACAGAGAAACAATGGAATATTTAAACTTGTATGTCTGAATTTTATTTTTGTATTATAGCTATCCAATTGTTCCAGTACCATTTGGGGGGATGGGTTGAGACAGGGTCTTGGTGTATATTTCAAGCTGGCCTTAAACTCCCAGTGATCCTCCGGCCTCAGCCTCCCAAGCCAGCACCATTTCTTGAAAAGACAATTCTCTTTTACGAAATTATCTATTCTTTTTTGTTTTTGTGGTAGTGGGGATTGAGCCAAGGGCTTTTGCATTGAACTACATCCCCAGCAATATTTTATTTTTTATTTGAGACATGGTCTCACTAAGTGGCTAAGTTGCCCAGGCTGGGTTTGAACTTGTGATAGCTCTGCCTCAGTCTCCCAGAATGCTGGGTGAAATTACTTTACTCTTTTGTTAACAATCAACTGACCATATATATCATATGACCATATATTCTGTTTCTGGATTCTGTGGCTTGTGATTCCCCTCATCAATTTGCATCCCCTAAATACATGTCTTCTGGCATTTGATTTGGGTAGCATCCAATCTACAGATCAATTTGGAGATAATTGATATTTTTAACAACACTTAATTTTCCAGTGTAGGAACCATAGTATATGTTGTACTTATTTAGGTTTTCTTTAATTCTCTCAACAATGTTTCATCATTTTCAAAGAATGAGTTTTGCAAATTTTTTGTCTGGTGCTATATCTATATTGGCAATATACTCACATAATTTTTAAATGTTGGTAAAAGACGGGTCAACATAGATGTGATATTATGAGCCACAGGCTTTCTTGGATTTGGGCAGAGTAGACGGTTATTTACATTGGAGCTGAAGAGGGAATCTGCTGCCCTTCCTGCATCTCTTCTCTTGGGGGAACAAAACTGGTACCAGAACCACCCAGAGATAATTGCTCCTGTGATGTGGCTCATGGAGCCCTCAGGCTCTGTCCACACAGTTCCAGTGGAATGAAACACACCCTGTTACAACAGTCGAGTCCACAGTCCTCTGCTGGACCTGCATCAGGCCAACGAGTCTCACCTTTGGGAGTTTTGCTGGAAAAAGTGTTTCGAGAAAGACTGTTCTCCTTTTAAAGGAATTACCAGCTATGGGGATGATATCCTAAATCTGGAGCCATGGAAGGCTACTTTTGTCACCTTTTATTGAACCTGCCCGAGAAATCTAGAGAACTGCATCACATTAGGTACTTATGAAATACAGTTTATGGTAACCAGCCACCAAGACAGACTTTTTGTAGTTTTTGGTGATACTGGGGATTGAACTCAGGGCCTTCACCACTGAACTACATCCCCAGTCCTTTTTATTTTTTTATTTTGAGACAGGGTCTCGCTACGTTGTCCAGACAGGATTTGAATTTGCCATCCTGCCTCAGCCTCCTGGGGTTACAGGTGTGCACCACTGTTCCCAGCCTAAATAGCCTTTTAAAGAGCCCCCCAGCGATTCTTGGCACCTGGTATTCATCTTAGAGGAGGCCCCTCCCATTTTTAGTAGGACCAATCTGTGTAGTCAATAGGACCGTGCAGAAACGATGGAGTATTTCCAAAGCTGAATCATAAAATATATTGTGGTTTCCACGGTGCCTTCTCTCAGAATACATGCTCTGGGGAAAGCTAGCTGTGTGTCACAAGAACATCAAGTTGCTTTATGGAAAGTTCTAGGTGTGGTGGAGCTGAGCTATCCCAGCAATATGTATTTGAGCTTCTCTCTAGCCCTAGTCTAGGCTTCAGGAGACCGCAGTCCTGGCCAACACATTTCTTACACCCTCACAAGAAACCTTGAGTCAGAATCACCAAGCTCAGCTGATCCTGAGGTCCTGGTTCACCAAAACCATGTGAGGTAAGTAAAGGTTTACTGTTGTTTGAAGACTCCAAGTTTGGGGGTAATTTGCTATGCAGCAAGATATATGCAACACATGGTGGTGCAATGTAGCTTATTTAGATTTGTCCCAGCTTAAAAACAATCCATTTTTTCCCCTTACTCTTCTTATTTTTATTTTCCCTATGAATCAGCTCCTTCTCGACCAAGGTTCTTTGAATCATAATCTTTCCTGAACAATTTATCATTCTTCATTTCTGGTCAGAGTTTTTGATACTGGTGATGCACAGTCCTTAATTCTACCCTCACAACCTCCCAGACCTCTGATTCTGTGATTTCTGTTTTTCTCCCCATACTTTCATTTAAAAATTTCCCTCCTGCCAATTGCTCTTCTGGTAAGCAGTTCTGTTCTTTACATAATACTTTTTAAGATACTCTCCATTTTTTGCTCTGTCTCTCTCTCTCTCCCCTTTGTCTCTTATAATTATATAATTTTCCAAATACTCCATAAATGTGTCTACATTTTCACAGTACCAGGGACTTCTGCACACTGTTACTGTCATCAATCTGTTTTTTCATTCATTGTTCATTTGTTCAGTAAATACTTCCCACCACACGTATTCCCAGCACATGCCCGGCACCTTGTGAGGAGCTAGCACTACTTCTGTCTGCAGCACTTTTACCCTCAAATGCCTTTTCTTCATCTGAACTTCCACTCATTTGAATTCATCTAATTTTTATGATGGGATCATTCAAGGTCAGACACTGTGCTAGACAAGCTTTCAACTTCAGTTTAAATCAGTTTCTTTTCTTTTCTTTTCTTTTCTTTTTTTTTGGTGCCAGGGATCGAACTCAGGGCCTTGAACTTGCTAGGCAAGCACTCTAACCACTGAGCTAAATCCCCAGCCTAAATCACAGTTTCTTATAAGACTTCCTTTAACCTCCAACCAGAGTTAATTGCTCCTCACAAACTCTATATTGTTAGCTCAGTAATATTTTGTTTGTTCATTTGTTTATTCATTCATTGTTTTACTGATATTTTCGCCTGACATGGGCTTAGGATCTGGGAAAACTGTGTTGTAAGTGCCAACAGACATTTGTACCTAATAGAATGGAAACCCCAAGCAGGATCGACAAATTGTGCGTTGTAATTATTTCCTTTGGTCTCTGAGCTCCGCACAGATCTTGAACTACCTGAAGGCGTGGATTACCTCTTGTTCATTCTGGTAACCAGCATAGCCCCTGGCACTTGCAAGGTGCTAAGTGAAGATCTTTTTGTGTATTTGAAGCTCACCACATGCAATGTGACAACCTGGGAACCAAACAAGAGTTCATCATCGAACAGCTACCAAAGTAACTATCTCTCCATGTCCTCACATTTAGGTGTTGGTCTTTTCTCCAAGTTGATTTATAACAAAAACTGGTCTGAAAGGAAGGAAGGAAAAAAAAAAGAAAAAAAAGAAAGAGAACAGAAGGAAAAAATGGAAACAAAGCTTTTGTAAATAAGAAAGGGAAGAGGGGCAGAAGGGAGGAGAGGTGAATGGGAAAAAAGAAGAATCAAGGTATGTCATGTACCAGTACAAATTCCCTAAGATGAATGTTATTGTGCATATCTACAATGTACCAATACAATTAATTTTTGGAAATGGATCTAAAATTCAGTTATATTTCAGACCTTCTGGCCCGGTCAGGCTGACATCACGTCAAACCCTCAGTGAAGTTTTTAGGAGTGGATAGGAAGGCGACGAAGGGTGGCTCGGGCACACAGGGTACAAGGGCAGAGGTACGGGAGGGAAATGAACTTGGAATGGAGGCCAAATATATAAGGGTCTCCTCTACAGTTTGTCTCTGGCCAGCCACGCCAGATAGAAGCTTAACTAATTAGTACTAGTCTGGGGGCTACAAAAATGAAGAATCATCAATGAACTAAGACTTAACAAAAAATAAAACAAAACTGAGTAACACTGAAAAATACGCCCAGCCTGTGTCAAGGTTTGCAATTGCTGGCCTGCTGATGTCTATATCCTGGCCAACTTCAGATTTTTGTTGATAGATGTAGTCAAAATTGCTGGAATAATTTGCAGATCTTATACCTAAAGGTGAAAAATTTCCCTTCATTTATAGAAAATAGGCTGCCCAGGGCTGGGGATTTAGCTCAGTGGCTAGAGTGCCTGCCTTGCAAGCACAAGGCTCTGAGTTCGATCCCCAGCACCAAAAAAAAAAGAAAGTAGGCTGCCCTGAGGAACATCTCATGAATTGGTTTTGGAACGTCATTGGGTTTTGTGGTTTAAAATCTATTTCTAGTAATCGTGGTGGTCAGCAAAGCTCTTTTGGTAGGCAGATTAATTCATTCTGGAAAACAGATGATAAGATAACAGTAAGCACTGAACTATTTCACTGTTTGGAAGACTTGCATTCCAATGTGGGTATTAAGCTAATTTGCTTATCTTAATCCCATCTTTGGATGGATCTGAATTTCAGAATGATGATTGTATTCTGGAATCTCAGACCTCCCTTTGGAAGAGTTCGGGCAAAGCACATTGGTTAGATTCCTTTAATGTCACTGACATGTTGCCAGAAACAAAATGCTGCTACAGTAAATACGCTCATGTAGTGGAACTCTTGTCCCTAAGTCACCCAGGAGAGTATGGATCCTTTTCTTTTTCTCAATTATACGAGGAAAAATTATTTCATCAGTAAGCTAATTATACTGATCATAATTTGGAAGTTGCTTCCAAATTTCCTAATTCTGTATCTGCTTTCATGACTGACAGGCTTGCCAAGGCCAGCACATTTATTCTACCAAAATGGTTTGCAACAGACACAGATTCATTTGAGCTAAATTGACTTTGTTATCACTCTTGTTCTTACACGATTCCTTCTGGGTGCTCAGGCAACCCTGGAAATGCCAGGTAAGAAGTTAATACATTCTCAACTCCATTCTTCCTGTGACGTGGCCATTTCTGATTTTCAAACTGAGTCCTCCTGATTTTTCAGTGACTGCTTATGTCCTCGACACTTGTCAGTTTTAGCCCTTTTTCTGCATCTGGGAGATGTGCTACCTGCTCCTAGCTCCCCTCGCGGAGGCAGAAGACTCCACGGGTTTGTCTCCTCAGGGTCCTTGAACACTTGGTAAGAGCTTGGCTCATCGGAACTATCAGTGCCAGGTGCCACAAGGGACAGGCGCAGGGCAAGAAGGACAGCCTGTCTGTCGCACCAGCAGCATCCGTATCCTCCTGCGCAGCTTGGCAGAGCAGTTATAACTGTGAGGATTCTAGCCCAAGGAAGGTTCTAGCCCTCCAGATTCCTTCCATGACCCACGCTACGTCTCATGGGTGGATTCTCTCCTCCCTAAAGCGGATGGACTAAGTTTCAGCAGCTGACCTAAGAGCCCTGGTTCTCTTATTCGGGGTCCTAGGCTTTCCTTTATTTGTTTTTGTAGTGCTGATATAAAACACAGGGCCTCACACAAACAAGCAGTCTACCACTGAGCTACCCCTCATAGATTCTCTTTTATTTCTATTCTTTTTCATGACACCATTGTTTCCCCACCCACCAGAACAAAACTTTCACTTTCACTCTGTGTTACTCTGTTTTACTCTGTGTTAGTCCATCTGTGTTGCTGTAACAAACTACCACTGCTGGAATAATCTTTAAAGAACAGACATTTATTTTCTGACAGGTGTGAGGGCTGAGAAGTCCAGGATCCAGACCCAGGCAGGTTCAGAGTCTTTGAGGGCTGCTTTCTGTTGCAAGATGGTGCCTGGAATGCTGTATCCTCGTACAGCAGAAAACAGACAGAAGGCCAAGAAGGGCTGAATAGCATGTGAAACTTCTTTTGGAAAGGCTTTAATCCTATTCGTGAGAGCTTCATCCTCATGATTGAGTTGCCTCCTAAAACTCCCACCTCTTAATATCATCACATTAGCAATTAAGTTGCAACACACACATTTTGGAAAGGATATCAACATTCAGACCACGGCGGCTCCCGAACCTGTTAGACACTAAATTATGCCACATTCATTCGTTTAGCCAACAACCACAAAACATGCCCTCTGTGTGTGTCACACTCGGTTCAGTGCCCCGAAAGATCACCGTCTGGCCTCCAGACACTGGGTGCTAGAATGCCGAGGCATCCCGAGTACCAAAAGAAGAGCAGAGCCATTTACTGACCTGGGCCCTTCGTTCTTGCTTTCATTACCGACAGGCTTGCAAAGGCCAGTGTTACCACTTGCCTGCATCGATGCCCAGGCCTCCTGCCTCAGTGTTCCTCAAATTGAGTAGCCCGAGAACCACAGCGGCAGCATTGCTTGAGGGTCTGCTAGAAAAGGACATTCCCGGGTCCTACCCAGACCCACCAGAGCAGTGATGGTGAACTTTTCAGAGTTTTCACAAACACCCCGCCGTGGCACATGTACCGTAGGTTTGCTGCCGCTGACATATGATTTAAACACCAGTCACTTGATACAATTGCAGCCTAGCTGATGAATCATTATCTGCTCTCTCCATTATGTACAGAGTAAAATGCAAACTTAGCCTGATGCGCTGGGCTGCTGCAGCCCCTCCACGTCTATTTGCATCACAGACTATAGTCTTGTACTGCTGTGTCCCCTGCTGTCCAACATCATCTACGGAGAAGATTTTCCTTTCTCATTGAATTAACTTGGGAGATTGTCAAAATTCAAGTGACTATATATACCTCATTTCTATTCTGCTCCACTGACCTATTTGTTTATTCTTAGGCAACAAGCTCACGGTCTTGATTACTTTATGTTTATAGCAATACAGAAAATTAAGCAGTGTATGTTCTCAAACTTGGTTCTTTTTTTTCCAAATTGCTTTGATTTTCTGGATCTCTCACATTTCCATATGAATTTTAGAATCACCTTGCCAATTTTGTGGTAGAGTTTTGATTTTGATTGTGTTAAATCTTAGCACTATTAAAAGACAGTTTGTCATCTTAATGATATTGAATCTTCCAGTCACAAACATGGTATGTCCCTTCATTTATTTGGACAATGAATCTCAGAGAATCTCTTACTCTGCTTCTCTTCTTTCCACTCCCTTCCCGGAAGTCCTCCTCTTCATTTATTTGGATCTTTTAAAGTTTCTCATAGAAATGTCTTACGGTTTTTAGTGTAGAAGTCTTGCATGTCCTACTAAATTTATTTCTAGTTTGTGTTTCCTAATGTTCTTAGAAACGGTATTGTTTTACAATTTTCTTTTCCAATTTTTTGTTGCTAGTATATGGAAAAACAGTTGACATGTATGTACAAACCTTGGGTTCTGAGACTTTGACTAATTCACTTACTAGTTGTAGTTTTTCTTAGAGATTTCTGTTACGTGTAAGTCTAAAATGGCCCCCAAAGCTCATGTGTTTGGAAGGTGACTGGATTATGGGAGTGTTATAGCTGACTTATCGTTAGAAGGCCGGGTCCAGTCAGAAGAAGTAGATCACTGGGAACATGACCCAGAAGGTCATACTCCCTACTCTGGCTACTCCCTTTGCTCTCTGCTTCCCCACCGCCGTGCTGTAAGCCGCTTTCCTCCATCCAGGCTCTCCCATCATGGCTTCCTGCTTTGGAGTCAATCAACTATGGCCTAGAAAACACGAGTCAAAATAAACTTCTCTTTTACCTTCTGTGTACTGGGCATTGTGTCCCAGTGATGAGAGAATGACTAAGACAGATTTTGGAACCAGGGAAGTGAGGTCATTGCTGTGAGGCTACCTGACCATGTTCAGAAGCCTTTGAACAGGATATTGATTTTGATATGGTCAAGACGCAGAGCATTTCTGGCACCACAAGGATCTCTGTTGGTTTTCAATAGCCTTATCTGTTACCCTTCCCTTACCATCTGGCAACCAGTATTTTGATTTTATTTATATATCATTTCAAGAATGTTATTGATGGAATCATACAAATGATACTTTTAGGATTGGCTCTTTTCACTCAGCATAACTCCACAAGCGTTTCATCCAACTTGCTGTACATTGCATGAATCAATAGTTCCTTTTCCATTGCTGAGTAGTGGTTTGTGACATAGTAAAATTTGTATAACCATCATATATAGCTTATGTATAAGTAAAGCTGCTATGAAGATTAGGATGTTATGTACAGATTTTTTTGTGAATATAAGTTTTCATTTCTCTAGGATAAATGCCCAACTGTCTAACTGCTGAGTCATGTAGTAAGTCTGTTTTCTAGAGCAGCTACTCCTTCAGTCAGAAGTGCATGAATGATTGTCTCTTCACGTCCTTGCTGGTATTTGCTGTTCTCACTCTTTTTTATTTTAGTCATTCTAATATGTAGGACATTAGAATTAGAATGATTAGAATGTAGATATTTCATGGTGGTTTTAATTTTTTGCATTTCCCTGCTCACTAATAATGTTAGAGTCAGCTGTCAAGGTTTTATGAGGTTAAATTATAAAATGCATGACAAGTACTTTACGCCACTCGACAGGTAGGAAGTGCTCAATACCTGGGAGCCATTAGAGATAAACAACATAAGGAGGCAGCACAGGTAAAGCGACACTGAGTAACACATGAGTGTAATAGGAATGACTACCAAAAGCTGAAGTAGGAAGGGAAGGCCTTATGGTGGGTGAGGGCCTTGACCTGGCCCTCACGAAGAGCAATTTTAGCTCAGCTTCCAAGCTGGAGTGAGTGAAGGTGGGCTACAGCTTGCATTTTGAATGTCCCCCAAAGGCCCTTGTGTTAAGGGCTTTGTCTCCTGCTTGGTGCTATTGGTAGGTGGTGGAATCTTCAGGAGGTACAACCTCGGGCCCTTCCTCTCTTTTACTTTTTGGCCATGAGGGGTGAATAGCTTTTCTCTGTCACATGCTCCTGCCATGATATACTGGTGTACCACATGCCCAGAGGCCTCTGGATCATGAATTTGGAAGCCCTGATCATGGTGAGCCACAACAAACCTTTTCTCTTTATAAGTTAGTTATCTCAAGTGTTTTGTTATGGCGATGGAAAGCTGACTAACACAGGGTGGGTATGGCAAGAAATCAGGAGCTATGGTGAGGAATGTACAATGTGCATGTCTGGCTTGAAAAACAGAATGATTATTTGGATGAGCTAAGAAGTCTTATGAAGAAGTAGTAACAATGTGTCAGAGTAAATGTTCTGAAAATCATTTATTTACCAGGTTCTTAAAACTGCTTGACTTAAAAAAAAATTCTTTAAAAGTATATAGCTAAGTTTTCAAAAGTAAAAGAAATCTTCAAATTTCAAAAATACTAAAAAGCATGATTCACTGAAGTCAGCTGTTGGCCTTAGGGCCTTTGTCAGCCCCTGAGTGCCCGAAATATTGGTTTTAAAGGGCTGCACAATTGCGACAGGACACAAGGTGAAATCAGATTGGACACTTTCAATAGGTGAAAAACCTTCTCTTTCAAAGAGACATTGGAAGAAAATCTGCCATCCTTTAGCTTTTACTCAGGGAGAAAACCTACTGGGAATTCACAACGGCAGGCCAGCCCCTTGTAAGAAGTGTGGCCCCAAATCACACTGCCTGTGTGGTTTGATAAACCTTTAGCCAAGAATTTAGTTATAAATGATCATGGCTGACAGTTGCGATTATTAATTGTGACATGTCAATTTGATTTGATAAGAGCCGCCCAGCAGATTAGTAAATTCTGAGTGTGTCTATGCATGATTGACACAAAGGCCAGCAAATGGAGGGGGGGAAGATCCACCCCAGATGGGGGTGGGGGTGGCGCCAACCAATTGGCTTATAGCTTGGACAGAAGAAAAACGGAAAGAAGGAAGTGTTTCATTTTTTTGGAGGCACTCTGGTCTTCGTTAGCACCTCTGGTCCCCAATTCCTTTAGCCTTCCAACACAGGCTCTTCAGCTTTCTAACACAGACTCACACTGGTGACTCTGCACTAAGCTTCCAGACCTGCAACCTTCTACTGCTACTCGTTCCTCCAGGTCTCCAGCATGCTGTCACCCATTTGGATTCTTCTGCCTCTGATCCTACAGATGGCCACTGGGACTCTTCTGCTTCTGATCCCATAAGCCTACCTAATAAATCTTCTTGTATACTTACATATTTTTTATATATATAGAATTGATTCTCTTCCTCTAGAGAGCCCTAAAACAGTAGTGCACTTAGCAGATGCAACCCTCAAACCCAGCCTTTAAAGAATTCCTTTGGACAATATTACAGAAAATATGAATCACGATAAAAATAATCAGAGAATGTATGAGAAAACAAGGTATTCTCAGTGAGAATCAGCAAAACAATAGAAGCAGCCAGAAACATAGCACATATTAGACTATTAATCACACATGGGATAGACAGTTCTTAGATGGAATACATGTGAAGACAGAAGAGAGCCTATTAAGAGCCCTGAAAGAGGCTACTAAGGAATAAGGGACCTCAAAATGACTAGGCAGAATTGAACATCAAGGGAGACGAGCCTGCAAAGCAGATAGTGGCATTACTACGGGTCCCTAAGTGCCCAGTGAAGACCATGGGACTTTGGTCTTCGTTGGGCCTAACATAATGGTAGCATTGATATTTTCAAACAGTGAAAATGACTTTTGTTTTTTAGGGGGAGGAGTTTGAGTTTTGAGACAGGGTCATTCTATGTAGCTCACCTTGGCCTTGAACTCACTATGTAGCCCAGGCCACCCTTCAAATCCCTAGGTAGTCCAGGATGGCCTCAAACTCACAGCAATATTCCTGCCTCAGCCTCCCAAGTGCTGGGATTACAAGTGTGCATCATCACCCCGGCTTGAAAATGACATAGGTTAAGTAAGGTTTAACTAGGACTAATCTGGTAGCCATGTGCAGAAAGCACTAGAAGGGAGAGGGTAGCATAAAGATCAAGGGAAATTCCACGGTGGGACCACCAGTGTGGGATCCTGAGAGATGGAAGCTGAAAGAATGTGTGGAAGGGGGAGGCCGCAGGCGTTGCAGTGAAGAAACCAACAGCATTTGGTACCTGGATGTTGAGGAAGTAGGAATGATTCTAATGATTCTAGTTGGAGCCTTCAAGTCTCTGGCTAATATCTTGTATTTCCTCCTCCTAGAACTTCACTCAAATCAAGTCCTCTGCACAGTCTCAGCTCCCCCTCAGCCCTCTGACCTGAACATGAGGGACCTATGGGCTTGCTCAGGTGGGCACAGGGACCAGGATCCTAACAGAGACACCAGGACACAGTAAGGCTCCCACTAACAATAATAACAAACCCAGACAAACAAAACCAAAATCAAAACCCTGGACTTCAGCCAGCTCTCCTGAGATTGGGGTAACAATAACGGTGCATTAAATATTACAAAGCCCTTTTATATACCTAGTCTCCATGGATCCTTGAAGTAGTCTGACAAGTCCTTCTTACTGAGCCCTGTTTTATGAGTGGGGAAGCCGAGGCTTAGCACTGGGAAGGAACATCCTCCAAACTACGTGGGCTGATTAGTGGTGAAGCCAGGACCAGACTATCCCAGACTAGAATTCCTTTAATTCTACCAACGGCTTGAAAAGGGAATCTCGAGATGGAACCTGTTGGTTTTTGTTATGTTCCATTGTATCTGGGATCCTCCCATGGATACAGGGCATGAAAAGAAGGGAAGTTGCTGGAAACCTTACTTCTAGCTGGTTCACAGCTATAAAGGAGGAGTTGTGTAATGCGGTGCGTTTTGCAATTTCTCGGATGCTTTTGATCACAGGCGAGCAGAATGTGGGGAGGGGCAGCGGATGGGGGAAGGGCGGAGAGACAGGAATGGAGTTGCTTAGAGAGATACAGTTGTAAAAAGGGATAGCAGCTGAGGGCCGGGGATTTAGCTTAGTGGTTAGAGTGTTTGCCTTGCAAGCATGAGGCCCTGAGTTCGATCCCTGGTACCAAAAAAAAAAAAAAAAAAAAAAAAAGGGATAGCAGCTGAGTTCTGATGCTAAATTTTTTGGTGCCCTATGGTGTTAATTAGACATTTCTTTTCAACCTGATTGACAGTGCATTTTAATGAAGAAATAACAGAGCCCGGCAGAGCCTGGCAGTATACTCTTTTCTTGCAATTTACAAGCTGAGCTTCACTTGGCAACCTACATCTGGTTTGCCCTGCTAGTAAGTGTCAGTAGAACAATGTATAGGCTCTTTCATTTCAATAGGTTTGCTGTTATTAAAGCCGTCTGCATTTTCCTCTGCTTAATTCATTAAGGCCGTTAAATTTCATCAAATTACTTTCCTTAGGTTAAAAAAAATAGCAGAGTTTTGACCAGTCTGAATAATAATGGGACGGTATGGAAATGTGCAAGCTTTAAATGGAAGAGACTCTATGTTGAGGGTTGAATAATGGAAGCTTCACGGGAATTCTTCTTTTTTTTTTTTTTTTGTGGTACCGGGGATCGAACTCAGGCCCTTGTGCTTGCAAGGCAAGCACTCTAATCACTGAGCTAAATCCCCAGCCCTTCACGGGAATTTTTCAATTTTTTTTTTTTTTAATATCCTGCCCTTTAAATGGGATATTTCCTGGAAAATGAGGAAAAAATTCTAAAGGCTCCGTGAAGCATCCTGTGACCAGTCAGAAGCAGATGCAGAAGCTGTGTATTAAACACCTGACCATCTTGAAGTGCTAATACAAGTGTTTCTGGAATATTTTGTTTTTGTAAGATTTTATCTTTGTTTATATTTACAAGAAGACTAAAAATAAATATACCTTTTGTTTTTTCACTTTCATCCATGAGTGAATGTCCATCACTATCAGACACTAATGGAGACCCTCACTTTTTGTAGATAAGCCAGGTGACCAGAGAAGAAAAATCCAGGAGAGACTGGCTTGATTCATCTTCGTGTTGCCTGGGGACAAGGGTGGCCTTAGGGTTGGAGGTAAGGCTAAATCTACAAATTGGGGGCTAAGTAGTTTCAGTAGAGGGCTACAGCGGCAGAGAGCCAAGCAGGTCATTACAAGCTTCTCCTCTTGGAAAATGGAAACCATTTAAAAAATTCCGAGAATTGCTTGGAACATGCAGTATTCTTAAACAAAGGACCTTTGTGACATTCTGTGTTTCCAAACATAAGAGAGGAAAAGCCTCACACCTCACTTGCCTCACTTCCCTTGGTCTCCTTCCATTGCTTTGTTTAGGTCAATTGAGAAGACCCCCCAAATTTGGAGTCTAACCACAATCCCAGATTTTCGTGAGGATGGCAAAGGAGGATTGCACCTTATTAAGCATCCTGCCCAGAGGCTAAAACCAGGTGTTTTTCCACCTGGCTTTCACCATCTTCAGCTCTGAATTAAAGTTTTCTTAGGAGAAAAATGCCAGAATTCATGCTTAATACAAAATTTTCCTATTGCTGTAGGCATATGATAAAAGAAAACCATAACAGAAGCAAAATAATAAAGTCAGAGCCCCACTTAGTGGCTTCTTGACGACCAGAATTGGGCCATGTGACCACCCCTGGCTGTGAATGAAAGTGAGTAATTACTGGGCCCAGTGCGGCCCTGACAAAATTCTGATGGTAAAAGCAGAGGGAGAGAATGCATACTGGATACCTGCCAGCAGGCTCTGCCCACTCACCATCTTTTGGAAACTGGGGAGTTCCTAAAGCTACTTGCTATCAACCAGACCCAGTACCTTCAGGCTGTTAAAGCTTTTTAGTTCCTTATTATTGGGCAATACAAACGCGCTATAAAAACTTTTTACAAATTAGGAAATGTGGAGTGGGGGTGTTACTGGGTTCTGGGGAGCCCTTCTAGAGATTCTTTCTGAGTTCTTCTTACCCCTAACAAAGAATTGGACAAAAAAGTGCAAAAGGTAGCAAGATTTTACATGTATTAAAGTTAGGAAAAGAAAGATGCTCTGCAGAGCAAGTGCAAGCCAATCAAAAGCAGGAAAAGAAGTACACTCTACAGAGTGAGAGCAGACCACTGTGAAAGAGAGAACTTAGTGGCTGCTATCTTTTGTATCTTCCACTCCTCAGGCTGACATCAGATCTAGGCTGTTCTAGCAAAAACCTGAGTTCTATTGAGAAGAAGTGAAGATAGCTTGTCTTAGTTACTGTTCTCTTGTTGCTGAGACAAAATATCCAACACCCAAAATTAAGGGAAGAGAGGTTTATTTAGCCCACAGTTTGTAGAGGTTTCAGTCCACATTTGGCTGGATCCAAAGCAGGGTGGCATATTAGACAGGCAGAAGGCAGCAAGGCAGGCAAGGGGCAGGGTAGACAAGCATCTTTCTGTCCCTTATATTTTATCCAGGCTACCTGCTTTAGGGTGGGTAGCACTCCCACCCTTAATCCCATCACTCTTAATCCTAGTATCACATCCTTGATCCCAGCAGAACTATGCCAAACCAATCAATCAGTGGTGTAATCTCACACTCCGGAGCACCTGAGGCTTTGGGGGGACATCTAGACATATACCATAACAAGCATTCTCTGACTGGTCCCAGATGCAGAGCTTTAGGAACTGTTTTTCTGTGTATTTCCTGGATCTCTGTTATTGACAGGTTATGCCTGCTTGCTCAGCCTGTTTGCCATGCCCTAATCTCCTGCCTCAGGGATGTAGGTCAGTGGTAGAGTGCTTGCCTAGCATGCTTAAAATCCTGGGTTTGATCCTCAGCACTGTGAAAAAATTTTTTTAAAATGCACTTGATTAAAAATGATTTTAAAAATCTATAATCCATTATGTAGACAGAACCAGTGTCAACCTTAAGGTGTACTTCCTTTCAGACATGGAAGTGTGCACACATACAAATACAGACCCACAGTACTTTTTTTTTTTCCAACAAAAATGCACTGATGAGCTTTGAATGGCCATATTTGTATTCTTGGCATTGCCACACCACATGCTTGGTTCTGCTGAAGAGTGTTGATATAACCTTGTTGACCTGAAAATATTTTTGGGTATCTGAACTTATATTCTCTCTCTCTCCCCTTTTCTCTCTCTCTCTCTCTCTCCTACTTCCCAGTCATGCATAGGCACACCTTCCCAGGAGCATGTGAGCATGCAGCCACTTACACAAGAAGCTGCTAGACCTCACTTTGAAGGTCAGATCTCCATTGTAGAGATTTGGTGAGCTTGAGGAGCTGTCTCAAGGTGGAGAGCTGGATTTGAATCCCCATCCTCCCTGGCTAAGGAATTGGAGGTTGGACGAGTGAGGGTATCTAGGACCAGGGTTTGAACCAGTTGGGTGACCATAAGTAACAGAAGTGCCTAAAGCTGATGCAAAAGAGGACAGTGGGAGAGTGGGAGACACCAGAGAAGTCTAAAGATTCCAGACAGAGTGGGGAACAGAGGAGGAAGTGTGCCAGCCTGGCTCTTGGTAGGTGGCTTGGCAGTGGGTACCTGGCCAAGACCTGAGGAAGCTGCAGGCTGTATGGGTGGGTCAGAAGGCACCAGGCTCCTGGGGCAGGTGGGGGCCTCCACTCTAGATAAAGTTACTAGCCTAAGCAACAATTCTGTGGATAAATGTCTGACTATAAGCATCTTCCCGATGATTCTTACACAAGTCAGCTATGTTTAAGTAGATGTATTTGTCAGTTTTCCAGCAATTTAAAGCGGGAGAAATTAAATTCAGCTCATAGTTTTAGAGGTTCAGTCTGTCGTTGGCTGGCTCTAAGGCAGGAACATCATGACAGAAAGGTGCAGTGGAACAAACCTGCTCAGTTCATGGTGGCCAAGAAGCAGAGCAGGGGACAGAGCAAGAGAAGAGGACACCAGGGACCAGATAGAGTCCCTAAGGTCATGACTGACCCAGACACACCTAAGAAGTGTGCTCTACTAATCTCTCGAGCCAATCAAGTTGACAGTCAAGATTAACACTCACAGTAGCCTTGACTTTGAGTGTTTCTGATGATTCACTACTTATCAGGTTTGAAGTTACTCCAGCAATGCTGTAGTGTGCACTTTCTAGTTCATTCCAGAAGACTCTCATGTACTTTGCTTACACATTTGAATCGCCTGATGGAGGAAGAGTGTCTTTTTTCTGAGAAGGAAACTAACATGCAAAGAAGTTAAGGTGCACTTGCTGAAGGCTCTGCTCCCATCTCAAGGCAATTAGCATAACAATAACGCATAGCAACCTTCCTATCACTTACAAATATGCTGTTCACAAAAGGTCGGCTGATACTTACCTGGCAGGGGAGATACCATGATCACAAAAGGTCGGCTGGCTAGTGACTTCTGATTGGCCAATCCATCATCAACATCCCTCCCTCTGGGGCCGTCCATGGCTCTCTCCTTACCCCTTCAGCGCCACTCTGGGGTGTGAGAACGTACAGGGGTGGGACAGGAGATCAATGATTAGGCAACTGAGAATATAGAAAAGGCCTCTCACAGCAGAGGACCTGGAAGTTCTCTTCTTCTGAAAAGAGGATAATAGTGGTAGAGTATCCCTTATCCAAAATGCCTGGGACAGGAGGTGTTTCCAATGTTTCCTTTTCTTTGTATACATATGTATGTATGTATATGTGTGTGTATATATATATATATGGATAGATATAGATAGAGATTTAAAATGAGATCTCTTGGGGGTGGGACCCAAGCCTAAATATGAAATCCATGTTGTATATACATTTTACAGACATAGACTGAAGGTAATTTTATACAATATTTTAATAATTCTTTACATGAAACAAGGTCTTATGATGTGGAATTTCCCGGCCAGCATCATGCTAGTGCTCAAAAAGTTTCATAATTTGGATTTTGGATTTTCCGATCTAGGGATGCTTTTTTTTTTTTTGCAGGGGGTTGCTGGGGATTGAACTCGGGGCCTTGCGGTTGCTAGGCAAGCCCTCTACCACTTGAGCTAAATCGCCAGCCCCACAGGGATGCTTCATGACTAACTCACATTAAATGTGAATGTTAAAAAACATAATAGTATAAAGTCAGTTTATACACTGAAAATGCTACATAACCACAAGGTGGTATCATTACAACTATTTTTGTTGCTAACAATATCTAATATTTATTGAGCATGAGCTATGTGCCAGACACTCTGCCACTAATTACAATGAATTACTCATTTAATCTTCAGAACAAACCCACAATGTCACCCTTTTTGAAGATGAGAACATTGAGGCATGGTTAATTAAGCTGCCCAAGACCACAGCTCCTAAGCTACAGAGCTGGGACTGCCATTCAATTCTAACCCAGAATTCTGCTCTTCCAGCAAATAATTGTGATTGCTTCTCATGGTTTCCAAAGCCTTCATTATTCAGGTCATCCCTAGTTTGTAAATGTCGACTTTTAAATTTTTTTCCTGCCTATAACTAAAACAAAACAAAACAAAAAATCTAAAACCTGGCCTGACCATTAAAGAGTACATTGGGATCATCGCCTCCTTTGTTCGAGATGTTGTGCTTTTATTAATGCATCCCGATGTTTTACTGGTTTTTTGAACAACTAGGTCCCACTAATGGTTTATCTGAATCCGAAGTCTTCTAAATTCCCCGAGCCCCTTTCCCTTGAACTATTGTTAAAAGGAAACTTTCCTACTCCACGCTCATACAAATGAATTTAGACGTTGGTCTTTAATATGCTGTCTTGGTGGAGGCCCTGGTGAGAATGTGGAAACTCTTTTAAGAAATCAATAAAATACTCTTCTGCTGGGTGTTCTAAGCAGGATTCCCAAATGCTAATTATTATTGTTACATGGTGACTCATCTGAAAGAGTTTCCTTTTCAAGTTGCATTGCATCATATGGGAACTGTTTTAAATAGACCACCCCAGACACAAACATTTTCATCTTAAAGCTTTCAGGCAGCACTTCTGTGGAGCAGGAGATTAATTGTCCTCTGCACTGGGTGGAGGAGAGAATTTCACAGGGCTGCAAGAAGGGCTGGAGTGCCTGGTTCTCCTCTGGCTTCATTTCTAGGGGACAAGATTGTATCTCTTCATAAAAGAGGAAATGTAACAGGACAGAAGAGGCCAAGTCACCCGACCAGTTTCCCATCGAATGAAACACAGACTGTTCGGAAAGAAGAGAGAATTCTTTACAGCGGAGCTTAAAAAAGGAGGGCGGATGGGATATGGATTGGAAATAAAATATTTTAAGCGCGACGTTTAACAAGTTGGGGCACGAATGGCGTGGACTTCCAGAAGCACACAAGCAGATGGACGGCTGCGATCGGAGGAGATGCCAGAATATTCACACGGTGGAGGGAAAGGAGGGCCTTGGCTTGCAGAAAATGAGTGAGACACACAGAAATTCTCCTTAACTGGTTAATTTGCAGACAAAGAACAATATAAATTTCACTGTTTGAAGGAGGGGGGACACTCCTCTTGGAAAAACAAAGCAAAACAAAGCAGATCTTCACCGCTCTGTGCATATTTTCCTTCTCGGCAGTGATGAAAGTGTTTGCACTAATTTTCCAGGGAGACCAGAAAATATGTATGGTGTGTTTTGTCTCCAGTGGCATCCTGGGTCACTGAGCACCGTCATTCAATGCGATTTGTTGATGGATAGATGGAAGAATCGAACCTTTCAGCATTAGGGAAAAAAAGTAGCCAGGACTCAGCATCCATAGGAATCCCCAGGAAATATAATGTGAAAAGTCCAATCTTAAAAGTCACAGAAAACGCCACACTATGGACTGAAGCCCAAACACTGACTAGCAAGGGCCAGGCCAGTTCAATTTTGCCTCTGTTCCAAAAGATTATAATGTCTAGAAACTGTGAGTGCAGTGACAAAAACAGTGTCCCACGAGGTGTGTGAATGGACCAGACTCAGCCTCCATGCAATTGTGTGCAGAAAGAAAGGCCCAGACTGCGCCCCGGGGTGCCCAGAGCTGGTGGGCTGCAAGAGTGGGGGGGCGGGCAGGGCAGAGAAGAGAATTCTCTCTGCTCAGAGGGGAGAATTCTCCAGCCAGTTCCCAGCTGAGAGCAGAAAGGGACCACATCCCCAAGCCCCCTCAAGTTCCCAAGGGAACAGAAGACAGCTTGAGCTCTCCCCCTCACTGCTCTGGGGTCCATGAATGACTTGGCCTCTTCCTTGTGGAGGGGGAAACCCTGGCCTGGCCCCACCCGGCTGGCACCTTGGAAGGAGCGGGCTGGCTTTGTTCCCTGTCTGCAGGCCCCAGGTGGGGGCCCCTCCAGCCTGGGTGGGGTGCAGCCACAGCCGCACTCCTTTCCCTGGCTGTTTGTAGGATGTTCAGAGAAGTCAGGGCAGGTGCGTGAGGTACTGAGGACCTGGAGTCGGCCAGGACGAAGACTGAGAGTGGGCGAGCCACTACTATGGGTCAGGCCTGCGCCGAGGGCTTCACAGCCCAGCTCTCCTTAATTCTCCCACTTGACAAATGAGGAGGCAGCGGCTCAGGGACACTGAGTGACTCATAGGAGTCAGGTGTCACATCTGTGTTGTTAAGACTCTCGACTGGCTTGGCTCACAAAAGCACCAGCATGGGGACCTCAGAGGGAAGTCAAGTCTGCTGGGGCGCTAGCTTCATTTCCACACTGACACCGTTGGTCTCCTGAGCTCTGAACCCTTACACACCTTTGGCATGAAAGAATAGGCAAAAGGGGTCCCAGGAAGCCCCTCATGGAGGTTTCCTGGGACCACCATCTGCAGAGGGGACAGACGGCTGACAAGTCCTTAGGCTGCTCTTGAGCAGCTCTGGCCATCACACACCACGTGCGAGTGTCCCAGGAAGGGGGTGTGAACTTGGGAACGTGACTCCTTAGAGAGGCAAATCACACAGAGGGACTCAGCTGCAAGTTGTTGGCAGCCAGTGCCCAGCAGGACGGAGGGAAGCAGGCCCACGTCACGTAGGACTCTGGGTGCCACCTCATGCACACACTGTCCTGCCATGTGACAGGATAAAGCCGGCAAGCCAACGTGGCAGAGACAGAGCAAACCCAGAAAACAGGCTCTTTAAAGTACCCTGCAGTTGAGAGCTGCGTGCGTTTTCACACTAATATTTCCAAAACTGGGATGCATTTCTCCTCTCGGCCTCTAAGTTTTTATTAAATTGATGCTGGGTTTTATAATAGAAGGTCTTCGAGTTGAGGGAATACTGTATTGAATGGACTAGAGAGGAGTCTGCAAGGGCATGTAAATGTTCCTTTTCCCTTCCTTGCTTCTAAGCAGTTTTCAGTGGTTTTTGTTTTTTGGTTTTAGTGTGAACTTGGAGAATCAAGCAAACAAATAAATGAGTGATGTTAAATTGCAGTACTTGTTGGGTGTGCCTGTAGGGGCTCTTTAATTAATAAACCGTCTCAGTAAATGGCTCCAGAATTTTATCAGATTGCCCTACAAACCTCCCTTGAGCGGTGAACTCCACTGTTGGAAGAGAGTAACATTGTCTTGTAGGCAGAAATTAAACTCCACAACAATTTTATGGCAATTTATTTCATCGGTGCAGTCCATACATAATATTTATAAAATTAAAGTAATATTCAATAGCTTTTGCCTAACACTGTACCTCCTCCTCTATCCTTCTTTATCTCCAATCGCTTTCCTCAAGATCGCCACTTTAACTTTTTAAGCAATTTGGAGAGAATTTACATGTCCATGATTATAAGTAATGTGTGCACTCTGACCTCTTTTGATTCATTCATTTTACCCACTAACTTTGTATTGTGGTCAAGGAGCTCCCCTTTGGCCTTTGCCCCAAACTAATTGTATTGCAAATTTTATGACTTAATAACATGTAGTGTTTACATGACTATCCTTGTGTACATATTCTTCTCAGCTGAACACTGTTGAGTGCTGGACTCATGGTCCTCTTATCTTTTGGCTCCTTGCTGTTAATGATTGTTTCACTTTTGCTTTTTCTTAGTTCCTTCTCACAATTTTGATAGCATCTTGGTATCATACTCCACAAGGGAAATACTCAAGCTTCCTCATGAAGTGGTCTGTCTGTTCTGTTATTTTCTTGGAGTCTGAGATCCAAGTCTTTGATCCATTTTGATTTTAGTTTAGTGCATGGTGAGAGATATGGGTCTTCTGTATGTGGATAACCACTTTCCTCAGCACCATTTATTAAGAGGCTGTCTTTCCTCCAGTGCATGCTTTTGGCCCTCTGTCAAAGATCAAAGAGCTGAATGCACTTGGATTGTTTCTTGCAGCCTCTATTCTATTTCACTGATCCTCATGTAGGTTTTTGTGCTGGTACCATGCCGTTTTTATCACAGTAGCTTTGCAATATAACTTGAAGTCCCAGATTGTGATGCCTCCCACTCTGCTCTTGTTATCAAGGATTGCTTTTGTTACTCTGGGTCTCTTCTGGTTCCATATGAATTCTATGATGGTTTTCTCTAGTTCTGTGAAGTATGCTCTTGGCATTTTGATTGAGATTGCATTAAATCTGTATATCAATTTTGGCAGTATGGGCTTTTTTGACTATATAGTACTGGATCTGTCTACATATAAACAGGGGAGGGGCTGGGGATTTAGCTCAGTGGTCAGAGTGTTTGCCTTGCAAGCACGAGGCCCTGAGTTCGATCCCCAGTGCCAAGCAAAAACAACAACAACAACAAAAAAACATATAAACAGGGGATAGCTTTCCATTTTCTTATGTCTTCTTTGATCTCCTTTTTCAGAGTATTGTAGTTTTCATTTTAGAGGTCTTTCACTTCCTTAGGTTAATTCCTAAGTATTTAATTTTTCTTGATGCATTTTGAATGTTGTTTTTTCCTAATTTCTTTCTCAGTGGTTCTTTAGTTGTTTATACAAATGCTACTGATTTTTGTGTGATTATGTATCCTGCTACACTGCTGAATTTGGTTATTAATTTTAAGAATCTTTTGGTGGGATTTTTTGGGTCTTTTATGTAGAGGATCATGTCATCTGAAAACAATCATAATTTGACTCCTTCCTGTCCTATATATCTCTTTTATTTCTTTTTCTTGCCTAATTGCTCTTGCTAATGCTTTTAGCATATGTTAAGCAGGAGTGGTGATAGGGGACGTCATTGTCTTCTTCTCGATTTTAGGGGGAAAGCTTTCAGCTTCTTCCCATTTAATATGATGTTGGCTATTGGCTTGTCACATATGGCTTTTATCAGAGTGAGATAAGGTCCTTGAGTACCTCTTTTTTCAGTGTTTTTATAACAAAATGATGTTGGATTTCGTCAAAGGGTTTTTTCTGTATCTGTTGAGATGTCCATGTGATTTTTGTCCTTGGTTCTGTTTATGTGCTGTATTACATCACTGATTTGCACTTGTTGAACCATCCTTGCATCCCTGGGATGAAACCTACTTGGTTGTGATGTATGATCTTCTTGATGATTCATTCATTCTGTTTGCCAGTATCTTGTTGAGGCTTTTTGCATCTATGTTCATTAAGAGATTGGTCTATAGTTCTCTATTGACTGGGTTCTTGTCTGTTTTTGGAATCAGAGTAATGGCAGCTTCCAGGAATGAATTTGGTAGTACTCCTTCCCTTTCAATTACATTCAAGAGTTTCAGGAATATTGGCATTAGATCTTCCCTGAAGTTCTTACAGAATTTGGCAGTGAATCCATTGCGACCTGGGTTTTCTTAGTTGGTAGGTTTTTCCTTACTTCTCCAATTTCACTGCCTGTTATTCTGTGTTATTAAATCTTCTTGGTTCAGTTTTGATAATTCATATATATCTAGGAATCTATCCATTTCTTTTGAATTCTCCAATTTATTGGTGTACAGCTTTGTGAAGTAGTTGTTAATAATCTTTATTTCAGCAGTGTCGTGATTCGCATTTTTCATTTCTAATTGCATTGATATAGTTTTTCCCTCTCCTTTTTTTGGTTAGATTGACTAAGGGTTTGTCTAGTTTGCTTATTCTTTTGAAGAACCAACTCTTTGATAGATTTTTCTTTGTACTTTTGTATCAATTTTGATTTCTGCTCTGGTCTCTATAATTTCCTTCCTCATACTACCTTTGGGTTTGGATTGTTCTTTTCTTCCAGGGTCTTGAGGTATACTGTTAGATTATTTGGGGTCACTCTGTTTTTGTGGGGCGGGCATTCACAGCTATAAACTTCCCTCTTAGGACTGCTTTCATTGTGTCCCATAAATTTAGTGATTTTTAAAGTAAATTAAAAGCAAGTAACTAAGGCCAAATGAATCAGTGTAGGTCCAGAGGGTTCATTCATATTTTCCCTGGATTTCACAAAGACTTCCCTCAGCATCCATAAGGGATTGGCTCCAGATCCCTAGCAGACACCAAAATCCTCAGGTGCTCAAGTCCCTTATATAAAATGATGTAGTATTTGCATATTTGCAATACATATTTAGGAAGATATACCTAGGTTATATGCATGTGTGTGTTTGGGATTTTGTTTTTTTTTTTTTTTTCCTGTATTAAGAACCAAGCCCTAACCCCCATTTTTATCTTTCATTTTGAGACAATGTCTCACTCAGTGGCTGAGTTTCCCAGGTTGGGCTTGTACTTGCCACTTTCTTGCCTCAGCTTCCCAGAGTGCTGTGATTACAGGCATGAGTCACCATATCTGGGCCTCTCATATACTTTAAATTACTGTAACTCTAGATTAATTTCAATAGCTAAAAAGATATACATGCTATATGAGTAGTGGTTATACACACTTGTGTTTTTAACTTTTATTATTTTTATTGTTGTATTGTTCTTTAAAAGAAATATTTGGATCTACAGTTGGTTCAGCCTGTAGAAGGGGAGCCTGCGGGTACGGAGGACCCACCACATTCAGTTCGCTGAGTGCCAAACACTTACATACTGTGAAGTGCAAAGGTCTAAACTGTACTGTTCAGTGGCATTTAACAAATGAATACCCTGAGAAAGTCATATCCCCCAGAAAGTTCCCTTGTGCCCTTTCTCAGTTCATCCCACCCCACACCCTTAAAGCAACCACTGATCTGACTTCAATTACATAAATTAGATTTGTTTTGCCAATTATAGAAGTTTATATAAATGGAATTATATAGAAGATATTTTGAAGAGTCTGGCTTTTTTCACTTGGCACAATATTTTTATGATTCTTTCTTCTTGTTGCATGTAATTTGTTCCATTTTATTGCTTGAACAACTACATTGTATTAATGTCTGTCTTAGTCAGTTCAGGCTGCTGTAACAGGAATATCATGGACTGGGTGGCCTAAACAACAAACATTTTATTGGGAATTAGGGTTTTAGTATGTGAGTTTTAGGGGGACATGTACATTCAGTCCATAGCATTCCACACCTGCCCTTCCATTCATGTCCTTCTCACATGACAAATACAATCATGCCATTCCCAAAGCTTTAATTCATTCCATCAATTCTACTGTCTAAAGTCCAAAGGCTCGTCTAAATATCATGAATATTAGTTATGGGTGAGACTTGAGGAATGACATGTCTGGGGGCAAAATTCCTCTCTATCTTTGAATTTGTGAAGCCAAATAAATCATGTGCTCCCCAAAACAATGGTGGCACAAGAAAGACATCCCCATTCTGAAAGGAAGGAATAGAAAAAAGGAAGGGGAGACAGATTCCAAGGAAGTCCAAACTACATATGATATCTTAAGACTCAAGAATAATTCTCTGTGGCTCAATGCCCTGCTTCCCAGAGCCACGGGGTATAGATCGTCTGCCAGGAGCTCTGTGGGCCCCAGTCTCCACCAGGCAGGGCTCAGGCTCCCGCAGCTTTGGATGGAGCCTGGTTGGCCTGTGGAAACCAAGGTAGGTACCTTCCCAGCTTCAAAAGTGCCTTCGAGGCCCTTCTTCTTCTTCTTTTTTTTTTTTTTTCAGGGACAACACACACTCACAGCCTTCCTTCCTTCCTTCCTTCCTTCCCATTTGCTGTTTCCTTCGCTGTTTCTGCTGGTGTAATCCCATCTCCCCTGGCTTCTGTTCAGATGGCTGATGAAGTCCAAGGTTCATTTACATCCTCATCTTCACCAACATCTTCATCAAATGATTGGTCTACCATCCACTTCATGTTCTCCTCACAAGACATTTTCTCACTTTCTATAACATACCAAGAATTTTCCAAATGTTGAAGTTCTATTTCCATTTTACTTAACAATTCCTTTTCCATTTCTTTATTCTCACGTTTATTATAAACAAGCAGAAGGAACCAAGTTACTCCTAAAACACTTTATTTAGAAATATCAGTTAAATATCTGATTTCTTTACTTGCAAGTTGTACTTTCCACAAAACATTAGAGCATGAATTTAACTCAGCCAAGTTCTTTGCCACTTTATAACAAGGATTGTCTTTCCTCTGTCGTGCAAAAACATATTCCTCAGTTATATCTGAGCCCTCCTAGAATGGCCTTTACCTCCGAATTTCTATGAACATTCTGTTCATGATTACTTATGTATTCTTTAAGAGCCAGTTCATAACAGTATGTGACTAGATTCACATAAAAAGTAAGTTTAAATTTATATGTACCTAGTAACATAATCTCAATATATTTAAATTAAAAATCGAAAAATAAGCACAATTATAGGAGGAAATTTTAAAACAATTCTCCTGGTAGTTGAAAGAAAAATTGATGATGGAGAAAATTTGAGCATGATTAACACACTTGAATTAAATAATGTATAAACCCTGTCCCCAACAACTGCAGAATAGATACCCTTTTCAAACAAACAAGAAATACACAAAAATTCACAATATACTGTATCATAAAAGCTTGTCTCAACCAATTTTACAGAGGAATTTTCTTTGAGCACAATTGAATTGTTAGAAGTTAATTGTTAAACATTAAATCATAATTAAAAGAAAACACTTCCACTTATTTGGAAATGATGACAGATATTCCTAAATATATTGTTGATCAAATAAAAAAATCACAATGAAAATTCAAAAACACTTAAACTGGACTACTACAACATGAAATAATATGTATTAAAACTTATAGAATACCATAAAACGTAGACTAGAAAAGTATGAACATCAATAGTTCAAGTATGGATCTCAATAATTAGGAAAAGAAGAATAAAATGAAAACAAAGAGGAAGGAAAGAAGAAAGTAATATGTAGGAGGAAAAGTCAGTGAAATATAAGGCAAATATAGAAAAAAAAAGGTCCAAAAAGGTCAGTTTTGGTTATTTAAAAATACTATTTAAAAATAATTGACAAGCCTCTGGCATGACACCATATACCCAAAAGATTTCCAGAATTGAGTACTTCTGATAATACCTAATTTAGGTAAAAACCTGGAATATCTTACTTATTTGCCCAGGAGTCAGTTATTTGAATATTTATTTCATTGTTAAGAAACAAAGGAAAAGCACTGATTTGTTCCTTATCTGGGAAGGCAAAAATAACCCAACTCAGAAAGTTTCTATAAAGGGAGATATCACCACAAATGATATAGACATTAAAAAGATCATAAGAAACTATTACGAATAACTTTACGCTAACACACTTGAAAAATCAGACAACCTAGGAAAACTTGTAGGACGAACGTAGCTTACCAATTTTCAATACCTATGAAATAGAAAGATGGAAAGTTCTAGAGTAGCACTGTCCAAGAGAAATAAAATGAGTCCAAGATGAAAACCCTATATAGAATTTAAAATTTTCTAAGAGCTATATTAACAAAGTAAAAAGAAATAGATATAATTAATTTTAATAACCCATTTTATTTAACCAGTCTACTCAAAGCATTATCAATTCAACATGTAACCCATATAAAAATTTGAGTGTTTTACATTCTTGGTACTAGGTCTTCAAAATCTGGTGTGCACTTTACACTTAGAGCGCATCTTGATTTCAACTATCCACATGATAGTTGAAGGACTCAATAAACACATGTAACAAACTACTGTACTGGATGATGTAGATTTAAAATGAAGTTGGAGAAGCTACCCTACCAGATATCAAGATTTATTAGTTTTAAAAATGTAATAACAACAAGGTAGGATTTGTGCAGAGGTACACCAATGGCTGTCTCATTAGTCAGTAATTGAAAATCAACACCATTTTGGATGACACTATATACCCAAAAGTTTTCCAGAATTGAATACTTCTGAAAATACCTAATTTTGGTAAAAATCTGAAATACTATCTTATTTATTTGCCCAGGAGTCAGTTATTTGGATGTTTAGTTTATTGTTAAACAAACTGTTCATCGTCATTGAACAATATTGATGCACTAAAGAAAATTAGAAAACAGATTAGCAAAAACAAAAATATAACAAAGGGCTGAGGGGCAGAGTGCATATTAGGCACCCTGGATTCAATCCCCAACAGCCTCCCCAGTCTCCCCCCAAAATACTTGCAGTGCAGTATGAAAACAATAGGAACAACAAATCATTGGAAAGACCCTACATCATGACCAAATAGGCTTCATATGCAAATCATTAAGTATAATACACCACATAAACAGAAGGACAAAAATCACATGAGCATCTCAATTGATGTTTTTTAAAAAAAGCCTTTGACAAAATCCAACTACCTCCCATAATAAAAATACTGAAAAAAATAGATATAGGAGGACCTTATCTCAATCTGATAAAAGCCAATTATGACAGCTCTCCTGCCAAAATCACAATGGGGGAAAAAAATGAAATCTTTCTCTCTAAATCAGGACAAGACAAGGATGTCCACTATCACCACTCTTATCAACACAGTAGTTGTAATATTAGCAAGAGCAATTAGGAAAGAAGTAGTTGCTAATCATTTTCTGGATTTCAGCAGTGGCCATTGTGGTTTCACCTTTTTTTCATTTCTAATTGCACTGATTTGTGTCTTTTCTTTCCTTTCTGTCTGTTTTGTTTATTCTTTAAAAAAAAAAAAACAGCTCTTAGATTCATTGATTCTTTGTATTGCTTCTTTAGATTCCATTTCATTGGAATGGAATGCTCTGATCTGTATAATTTCCTTTCCTGTACAATCTGGATTTAGACTGTTCTTGATTTTCTAGGACCTTAAGATGCATCATTAGGTTATTTGGCCTTGTTCTGTTTTTCTGACATGGGCATTCACAAATATAAACTTCCCTCATAGGACTGCTTTCATTGTGTCTCATAAATTCTGGTATATTGTACCGGCATTATCTTTTAATTCTAGGAACTGTCTTATTTCTTCTTTAATTTCTTTTGTGACCGTTTAATTATTCAAGAGTGTATTGTTTAGTTTTTATATGTTTGGATAGTTTGGATTTTTTTGCTATTGATTTCTAGTTTTATTGCACTGTGATTTGATAATATGCATGATAAAATTTTAATTCTTTTGCATTTACTTAAGTATGCTTTATTAGCAAGTATGTAATCTATTTTGGAGAAAGTACCATGTACCACCAAAAAGAATGTGTATTCTACTTTTGTTGAGTGGAACACTGTAGATACCTATTAAGTCCATTTATTCAAAGGTTTGGTTCAACTCTGATATTTCTTTTCTTTTCTTTTTTTCTTTCTTTGTTTTTTGAGACAGGGTCTTGTTATGTAGTTCAGGCTGGCCTTGAACTCACTATGTAACCCAGGCTGGCCTTGAACTCATGGTGATTCTCCTGCCTCAGACTCCCAAGTGCTGAGATTACAGGCATGTGCCACCATGCCTGGCCAGCTCTGATATTTCTTTTACTTTTGTTGTTGTTGTTTAGTTTATCTACTTGTGATAACGGAGCATTGAGGCCCCCTACTATAATTTTTTCCCACTATAATTTATTGATGTTTATTTGATCTTTTATGCCCATTAGTGTTTGTTTTATGAAGTTGGGTGTACCACGGTTTGGTGTATATATGTTTATAATTATTATATCCTTCTGTAGAATAGTTCCATTAACCAGTATATAATGTCCTTCTTTGTCTCTTTTGATCAACTTTGGTTTGAAGTCCACTTTGTCTGAGAATAGGATATACCTATTCCTGTTTATTTTCATGTTCCCGTTGCATGGAATATTATTGTCCATCTTTTGATATTTAATTTTGTGTTAGATGTGTTTTGTATACAACACACTGTTGGATTTTGTTTCTTGCTCTATTCTGCTAATCTGTGTCTACTGACTGGCGAATGAGTCTGTTCACACTGGCAGTTATAATTGGTAGGCACCGACTTCATCCTATCATTATATTATTTACTTGTTGCTATTTTGCTTTCTTTTTCTTCTACTTAACTGCTAGCCCTGATGTATTCATTTATTGGACTTTTTGGCTTGTTGACTCATTGTCTCCTTCTAGGAAGTCCCTGAAAATTTCTGGAGTGTTGGTTTGGTGGTCATGAATTCTTTTAGATACTCCTTATCATGGAAAGATCTTATTTCTCCATAAACTTTGAAAAAAAATTTCGCAAGATCAACCTGGTTGGTAGTTGTTTTCTTTTAAGACTTGAAACTTTTCATTCCAAGCTCTGCTTGTCTTTAAGTTGTGTGTTGAGAAGTCTGTTGTAATTCTGATGAATCTTCCTTTATTGGTGATTTGTTGCTTTTTCTCTAACAGCTTTTAAGATTCTCTTCTTGTGTGAAAATAGGATATCTACTCCTTATTTTCCTTATTGGACTTCTGGTATTTTAATTATTATGTAGCCCGGAGTAATTGTTTTTCCCTAATCATGGCTATCTGAGGTTCACTATACCTCACTTCTCTGTATATTAAATTCTTTTTCCATGTTTGGCAAGTTTTCTGCTATTATTTCTGTAAACAGTTTTTCATGCCCTTTTTACTGTCTGATTTTTCATCAATTCTAATAATTCTGTATTAGTCTTCTTTGAGTCATCTAGCATGAAAAACTGGGTCCGTTTTTCATGTTCTCTTATTGTTTTTAAGGTATCTTTTATTAACTGATCACTAACCACAGCCATGTCTTCTAGGTCTAATGCTCTGTCCTCACATTGGTCGCCTCTGCTGCCCACAATTTCAGTCATATTTTTAATCTCCTGGATTTCAGTTTGGACATTTTTTTCTGGACTTTCATTCTTTTCTATACTGGGTGCTCACATTTTGCAACTCTTCCCTTAGTTCCACTAGATTTCTATCAGTGTCTTCTCTAGACTCACTGATCATTTGTTTGATTTGGGTCATTATCTCTTTAGTTATATCTTCCTTGAATTTGCCAAGCACCTTACTGCACTGCTTTTGTTACCTCCACTGATACCCTTTCAGACATTTCTTCTGTGTGACTTATGCTTCCCCACCCCTTGATGCCCCCTGCATCAACTCTGAAGGAATTGGGAGTTTGGGGAGCTATCTTATTGCCTTGTTTTCTCACATTTTTATTTTTGTTTGTTTGTTTTCTGTGCTGGAGTTTGCAGCTTCTTTGGCCCAATGCCTAATTCTTCAGGAGTGCGCCACAGTAGAGGAGGTGACCCCAACCAATTCTGATATTGGCATACAGAGAAAACAAATTGACAGCACCACCTGCGTTACCTTGGCTATAGTAGTAAAGTCAGGGACAATAATGACATCAAGTATAAACTGGATACTGACAAATGCTAAAACCCACTCCTGAATCACCCTTAACCAGAAAAAAAGAGGTCTGTGATCTTAGTGTAGATATTTAGGCAACCCAGATAATGACCTATAATAAATCAGACCACAAGTTTCTACTGGATGCAGGCAGCAGTGCAAAAGCTCAATCAGATGACTGATTAAATGCCATCTCCTTCAGATCCACGTCCTCTAAAGGTTAAGCCCATCAAACTTGGCCTCCCACCACAGAATAAAGGCCTTGTGATCATCCTAGCCTGAGCTTGAGCTTTTCAGGGGTTCTCAGGAGATCTCTGTATAGCTTTCACCCCCTCCACGCCTGTCTCCCAAGGCTGTCTCTCATCCAGTCTCTGCAGCAGGGCAACACTTAAGTTCTGGAGTAAAACTCTTTGCCTGCCTATTGGTCTCGTCTTCAATCAGGTTGGTCTTTTGGTCATCACCTCTGCTGACCTGAGCTGAGGCGAACGAAGGTGCACAGCCAGCTAGGATTTGCTAGTTTGGCTGCTCTCCTACTCTCCTGGGGCGTGAGGCAGCTGGTGTTGGTGGTGGGGGCAGGGCAGGGGCTCTCTCTCCCTCTCCTGAAGGGCTGAGGCTGGGGGTGGGGTGGGAACTCTTTTCTCTCCTGCAGAGTGCAGGAGGTTGCTAGTATCTGACACAGGGCAGGCCAATTAGGCAAGAAAAAGAAATGAAAGGGATATGTATATGAAAGGAAGAAGTCAGATTATTATTTGCAGATGACATGATCTTCTATATAGAAGACCCCAAAAATCCACCAGAAGACTCTTAGAATTAATAACCGAATTCAGCAATGTAGTAGGATACAAAATCAACACCCAAAAATCAGTAGTGTTCCTGTGCATCAATAATGAACTCACTGAGAAATTAGGAAAAATATATCATTCACAATAGCACTAAGAAAAATGAAATACTTAGGAAATAAATGTACTAAGGAAGTGAAAGACCTCTACAGTGAAAAGACCTCTGCGGTACTCCGAAAAAGAGTTGGAAGAGGACATCAGAAAGTGGAAAGATGTCCCACATCCCTGGATAGGCAAAACTAATAGAGTCAAAATGGCCATATTTCCAAAATTGATATACAGATTTGATAGACTCCCAATCAAAATTCTAAAAGCATTCTTCATAGATGTGGAGAAAATAATCATAAAATTCATATGGAACCGAAAGAGACCCAGAATAGTAAAAGCAATCTTCAGTAATGACA
Source organism: Hystrix cristata (assembly GCA_004026905.1). Classification (NCBI taxonomy): domain Eukaryota; kingdom Metazoa; phylum Chordata; class Mammalia; order Rodentia; family Hystricidae; genus Hystrix; species Hystrix cristata. Next base: position 174,156 of record PVJO010000888.1, read on the forward strand.
GCAAAGTAGGAGGCATCACTATCCTGGATCTGAGGTTGTATTACAAGGATACAGTGATTAAAAAAACCAGCATAGTGTTAGCAAAAAAAAAAAAAAAAACCAAAACAAACAAACAAAAAATCCAACCAGATATGAGGATCAATGGAAGAATATAGAGGATGCAGAAACAATTCCAAGCACATTCAACCCTTTGATCTTTGACAAAGGGGCCAAAAACATACACTGGAGGAAAGATAGCCTCTTTAATAAATGCTTCTGGAAAAACTGGCTTTCCCTATGAATAATATTGAAACTAGACCCATATTAACACAGAAACAGTTAATCTGCTAGAAGATAAAATATGTAAAACTCTCTTTTGGGGGGAGGGCTGGGATTGAACTCAGGGTCTTCTGCTTGTGAGGCAAACACTCTAACCACTGAGCTAAATCCCCAGCCCCTGTAAAACTCTTGAAGTCATAGAATAGGGAAAGACTATGAATAGAACCCCAGTTGTACAGGAAGGAGTAGCAAGATTATCATATCAAATTAAAAGACTTTTGCATAACAAACGAAACTATATAAAGACCTCAAAAAATTAGAGGTCTCTCCCCAGTTAAAAAAAAAATGGGCAACTGAAATGAACAGACACTTCTCAGAAGAAGTACAAATGGTCAATAAATATATGTAATATATTCAACATCACTGGCCATTAGAGAAATGCAAACTAAAACAACACTGAGATTCTAACTAATCCAGAAAGAATGACCATCATCACAAATCAACAATAACAAATCACAAATCAAACAATAACAAATGCTAGTGAGGCTATGGGGGAAAGGGAACCTTTCTGCACTGTTGGTGGGAATATAAACTAGTACTCTGGTTATCAGTATGGAGATTCCTTAAAAAATTGAAACTAGAAATTCTATTTGACCCAGTCATTCCCCTTCTAGATAAATGTAAAACAAAAATAAGATTAAATCAGTAACTTTACTCATGGATCTATACCAGGCATTATGGTAAACACAAAGATGGACAGACCTTCACATGAGGGATGCGTTGGGATGAGATTAATACTTGAACATTAAACACATTTCTGAATACTGAGGGCCATGGTAACATTGAACAACTTTAATGGAGGACTTGGACACTGAAATTAAAAGCAGCTTCAAATCTATTGGGATGTTTCCTTCCTTCCTTTTCGCACTGCTACCACAGCCCACACACTTCCTCCTGATGAGAACATACAAGTACAGGCTGGCTTGACAGCTGGATGAAACTTGAAGTTTCTGTTGGATCAATTCACCAACCCCACGGACCCAGAATTATAGGTATGACATCTACCCCTCACCATATTAATTACTCTGTCTAGACATTAAAACTGTGATTTACTTATGGAGATGCACAGACTTGGCATAGGGAGGTAAGTCTTGAAGTGGGGTACAGTGAAAAACTCATGTTCTAAGTCAACATGACATTGAAACAGTCAAAGAATTTAATAATAAAACTACAGTCAGAAGTGTCTTCATTACTGGGAGATAGCAGTAATGGATCTAAATCTTTCCCTAGCCTCATAACTTGTATGCCCAAACCACAAAATTACAGAGGAATGCCAATAAAGCCAACACACGACCCAAGCCTTCAGCATTATAGGACATAGGGAAAACCACAGCCTTCAAGTCACCTGTATACAGAGAAATAAATACCAAAATATTAGAATAGATGCCACCGCCACTACAAGCCTATGCATGCTGAGTGTAGGGACAGGGAGCCTTGAGACACCCATGAAAATGAGAAATAGAGGTGAAAGATACATATGAAGCATAGTCAGCTTACCCCAGAAAAATCTAACAGTAAGTGACAAATGGACACAAGTCTACGTCAGAGCAACTCAACGCATCAGCTGTGGCAGACGGCCTTAAAATGAGCAGCATTGGAAATAGCAGCCTTGAAGAAGCTTTGCTGCTGGGGTAAATGGAGTAAATGTCAGATAGATAAGGGTCTATGCCCTCGAAGATGTTGTCATGAAGGTCAAGAAGGGAGGGAGGGAAGGAAACAGAGAGAGAGAGAGAGAGAGAGAGAGAGAGAGAGAGAGAGAAGTAGGACACAAACCAGCTCACAGGACTGATTACTAGCATCCCTCCCAACTGTGGGTTCAATGACATCCACTGGTAGCTTAAATCAGCCATGGCAGGAGGAGGGCATATGCCGCAGAAATAAGCAAATTCTACAAATCAGGCTACTTCCGCCTACAGATCTGGTTGTTAATTTACCAGCACATCATTGCATCATTCCATCACCACCACCCCCCACGTGATCAAATAACATTATCAGTTAAAGAACTTACATCTCAGATGAGATGGAGCACATTCAGGGTGGTATGGCTGTAAACCGAACTTGCATTTCAAAGACTAGCATAAAGATAGTCTCTCACCAGGAACTCTGCCTCCAAAATAGGTAGAAATAGAAAAAAAAAAAAAAAGAAAAAAGAAAAAATCAAATTTACTTCCCCTAAAGCAATTATAAGAAGAAAACAAAAAATGTTATCATAACATTTGACTGACGAAAATTCGTACCCTCCCAAAAAAAACTCACAAAGCAGAAGAAAACTTAACACATCCTCCAAAGTGAAGTAAGTATCCCAAAGCAAATACATGGAAAGAGATCTTTTAAAGTCCTGCAGTCATGATTTTTAAAATCTTATGTGTCTTCTCATTTTCTATTTTTTTTTTTTTGTTTAATTTCTGGGTTGCTGTTTGTGAATTGCTTATGGCAGGCAGCTTTATTGCTAGTATCAAGAACTCTTTGGAAATGACTACTTCTTGGAGATATCTTCCAGGTGTAGCTGGTTTTTGGGTTTTGAGTCTGTTGCAAGATCCTCCCCCTTCAATTTATTGGGGCTGAGAAGTTGCTGTCTATTCGGCTAGCTCCAGGTTCTTTGGCTCTGGCCTATAGTGTTGTTTATGACCCTCAGGCAATCTCAATCTTGGCATACAAGGAAGAACAACTGATTAGAATAATTCTGTCACTTCGGCTAAAGTAGTACAACCAGTAATAACAATAGCATCAAACATAGCCTAGAAAATGACAAACTCTAGTAACTATTAATTTAACACCTTTAACTTTATAAACTAGATTTGTGGTTATATAGCAATATCTAAACTAAACCAGAAATTAGTATACAGTAAGTATGTGCTCAACATGGCAATTTTACCCTCAGGGCAGAAAAATCAAGGGATTAGGAGGGAAAAATAGAGAAATAGAAGAAGAGGAAGAGATGAGAAGCAAGGCTGGAGGACAGGTGAAGATTACGCAAACTTTGGGAACTGGGAAAGAAGGAGAGAAAGAGAGAAGGAAGAAATAAAAACAAGAACAGAACAAAGCAGTAACAACGAAAAACTAGAAACAAATTTCACCGTCATATAAAAGCAAGGAAAAACAAGAGAAAAAGAAAGAGGAGAGAAAAATAAACAAACCAAAAAACCAGCAACAACAACAACAGAAAAAAAAAGTCCACTTCCAGGCATGTCTCTGCTGTCACTGGTAGACAGAGCAGGCAGGCCCAGGTCCGTGTCAATTAATCCCGGCAGTCAGTCTGCGGCGGGGTAGCTGGCGATCCCAGCTGGGTTCAACAGCAGGACTTCACCCCCAATTCCACTCAAGTTCAGCCTGGTCTCTGGCCGTGAGGTTGGAACCTGCTTTGTTCAGCTAGAGACACACCTTATGTCTCCCACCGGCTTGGACTCGGCTCTCTACCGGGTTGAACTTGGCTGCTCGGCCTCCTGCTGATTTGAATTTAAACTCCGCTCCACCTTGTCCCAGCACAGAGAGCCACCAGCAGCTTGACTAGTTCTGAGCTTAGTGGGCCCCTCTCCAAGATGGCGATGGGCCAATTGCCCTCTGCTGGGGGAGGTCTGAACCCAGTAACTCACCAGCCACTGCAGTCCGCTGTGTCCACTGCTCCTCTCCACTGGTGTGTCTTTCCGTGGAGGCCTCTGGGGTCACCAGTAGTCAGAGCATGTCTGCAGGCTCAAGCTGCCTCTGCCAAGCTGCGAGCTGGGGCTCTGGAAGCAGGCCTTCTGCCACCTCCCTTCTTCTGTGCTGAGGTCTCTCTTTTTGCTTTCTTCGTGGGCTTCAATTCCCACTTCAGATCCTTATTGGGTCCCAGTAACCCACTTCCCTCCTTCTCTTCCTCACGTTGCTATATTCTAGCATCTGGACAACAAATCTCAGAGCGGCTCTTTCTCTGCTGCTTACTGCTCTGCCATTTTCCCGGAAGTCATAATTTTTGAAATCTAACACTTAGAAAAGGACACAAATCAGGGTCTATTATGAATCGACTGAACTCAGGAAAAGTAGTGAAGAAAAAGAGTTATTACAGAAGTTAAGAATAAATTATAGTCCCAATAGAGAAAAGAGTTCAATGAAAACTTAATAAGAGACATTAAAGAAAGGCAGATAAACAATGAGAGAATTATAATAAGTATTGAAAAATTCAAAATAGCTAGAAAAAAGATTTAGAGTTTTTTATTACAAAAAATTATAAATGTTTGAGATAACTAAGTATCTGAATTGGTCAATACACAATGTATAAATGTCCTGAAACGTCACATGGTACCCCAGAGAGATGTACAACCATTATGTGTCAATTAAAAAAAGAGAATTAAAACGAGATAAAGAAGTTAAAAAGATCAGAGAAATTGACTGAAATAAAAGGCAGAGAAGGCCCAACCTATAAATAAATGTGTCCTCTAAAGAAGCAAACAAAATATTAGAACGGAACTACTATTTAAATTTGTATTCCTAAATAACTCCCTGGAAATGAAAGAAGTTCAATCAATACATAGAATAAGCCTACTGTGTAACTGGGAAAACTGACAGGAGACGATGATCTCTAAGACATCTACTAGGAAAACTACTGGACCTTAAAGACAAAGGAAAAAGCCAGGCATGGTGGCGTACACCTGCCCAGGAGGCTGAGGCAAGAGGATTGCTACACGTTCAATGTTCAGAGTGAAAATGTCTCAGTCTTTATTAAAAAGTTCCCCAGGATAATGACTTCTTGCCAGTTTGGGCTACATAGTGAACTCAAGGCCAGTCTGAACTATGTAGCAAGAGGCAAAACCCTGTCTTAAAAAAAAAAAAAAAAATGGAAAGAGATCCTCAGTGCAAAAAGGTAAAAAGTTCCAGCCACTTATAGGTAATAACAATCAGGCCTGGCATCAATGTTTTCATGACCTACATGAAAAACAAGGCAAGAGTAAAGAGGCATTTTTGTGAAACTCAAGGAAAGAAAGTGCTAGACAAAGGTTTTATACTAATCTATCCAAACCTTACAATACCTTACTAAAGCCCTTCTTTAAGAATACACTGCAGGACAAACTTCATCCAACAAAGTAATAAGACAGGAAACTTCAGCAAAATAACCAATGGTGAACTCTTAATATATCTAAGAGTCAGGAATAAAAACGAGAAAGAATGAGGGTGGAAACCATATAAATATTTATTCTGACCAATTAAGAAGAACACAACTAGATATGAGAGGAGACAGGACAAAGGGAAAAGCAAAGCAAGACCACTGCATATTGTAACAAGTGAGACTCAGGGGTTACCATTGACAGATTAGATAGTTAAAGGTTAAGCAAGATTTTTTTTTTAAAGGCATTGGGGAACTATAAAATATACAAATGCAAAGGTAACAGCTATAACAAAAACTTTTTTTTTTTTTAACAGGGTCTCACTAAACCCCTAAATTGCCCAGGCTGGTCTTGAGCTTGAGATCCTTCTGCCTCAGCCCCCCAGAGTCCTGGGACTACAGGTGTGTACTTCCAGGCCTGCCAAGAAAAATTCTTAAATATCAAAGAAACATGAGAAATTAATATGGGTGACATACTAAAGAAGCACAGTACAAATACAATAAAAGCTACACTGTAATTATGAAACAATATGGCAGAGTTGAGACCAAACATGTCATATTACTAAGTTTGAATCAGCTTAACTCAGTTATGAAAGATTTTCAAATTGGCTCATACAGTGAACTATGCTGTGATCAAAAGACACATCTAAAACACAATGATTCAAAATGAATAAAAACCACAAGATAGACAAAAATGTACTAGGCAAATGAAATCATGAATTCAGTAACTGGTATCATGATTTAACACAAAATAGGATTTAAGCCAAAAAATCAAGATAAAGAAAGACAGTAAATCTAAAACCATAATTCATAAAGAACTGAAACTTCAACTGGAGGGAATAATGCTACAAAAATTACTGGGTTAGTTGTCAAAATTGGAATATAGACTGTAATTTCAATGAAAGTATTTCATTGAATTAAATTCCCTGAATAAGAGATTACCCCTGTTCTTAGGAAATGTATACAGACTAATTAAGGAAGCAATGTAGCTGGCACACACCTATAACTACAGTACTCTGGGATATTGGGGCAGGAGCACCACAAGTTTGTGCCCAATCTGGGCAATTTAGAGACTTATCAAGACCCTGTCTCAAAATGGAAAATTCAAAGGGCTGGGAATGTAGCTCAGTGCAAAGGTCCTGGGTTCAATCCTTAGTACGGGGATGGGGTGGGGGGAGAAGACAAAGAAAAAAAGGTTATTAGGTACACGATGTATGTACAACTTTGTTTTAAAAGGTGAATCTGGATAAAGGGCAAGCGAGAGATCTTTGTATCATTTTGGGAACTTTCTGGTAAATTTTAAATTACTCCAAAATGAAAAAAAAAAAAAGAAAAGGAAAGGAAAAAAAGCAAATGGTATGCATTTATTAAAACTCATCAAAGAGCCACTCAAGATTTGAGCATTTCACCGTACATCAATTTTACCTTTAAAAAATCCACAAGGCATAAATGAATATTAAACTCCAGTAGACGAAGGGGTGCTCAAGTGTTAAAGAATGGGGAATACTGATGTGGGCAACTGCAAAATACTTAAAAAAGAAAACGATTTGGTGGACAGGTAAGGGGAATGGATAGATGGTTACACACACATGTGATTCAAGCAATTCCAGCAAAGTGTTAATTACGGAATCCGGGTAGTTAACTGCACAATTCTTTCAACTGTTTCTGCATGTTTGAAGTCGAAACTTCATAGTACCACTCTGGGGGACGAGAAGGTCGATCAGAGGTTTGACGCTGTGTCGACTGCATAAATAAGAGAAGGCAGCGTTCTCTTTTTCTCCTTGTCCTCAAACTCACCACGTCTGCAGACTGCAAGCGACAGCGCCGCATCTCACCCTGGATCCAGAGCACGTGTTAAATCTAGCTCCATCTCCCTTTTCTCGGAAGCCGAGTGAATCAGAGCAGGGCAGCTCACACTGCGAACCGGCCGCCTTTCCCGCGCACGCGCCGACGTGCCTCGGTCTCCGCGGGGTGCGGCGAGCTCGCTGCACGGGCGGAGGTCTGTTTGCGTTCGAGGGCAAGAAACAGGCCATTAAAACCGTCTCCGACGGTTGGGTCGCGGCTTGTGGGGGAAGGGGAGGCACGGAGACAAGGGAAGGAATTTCCCGGTAAGAAAAGCCCCACTTAAAATTTTTCCTTTTCTCTCTTTTTGTTTCTCCTTTTCTCCCCCTTGAAGCGGCTCTCCCTGGAGTCAAAGCATTTTACAAAAACAAACCACTCCAAAGCTTTCAAGTCTAGGGAAAGCTCGAGCAAAGTTAATTAACATGAAGGTTCTCACAAAAGTTAATTAACATGAAGGACGCACAAAAGCAGTCTGCCGGCATCTGCCGGCCCGCCATGTGCGCGCCTTTGTGCGCCCGGCGCGGCCCGCGCGGCGTCCGCGGTTCCCACGGGCGCACCTTCCGCGGGGCGCACGCGCGGCGGCACCGCCGGGCACCTGGCTGCTCGGCCCGGCGCGGGGACGCAGGACGGGCGTCCCCAGGGGAAGGCGGGGTGAGGGTGCCGGGGTGCAGGGGAAAAGAGCAGCGGAGCAAAGGGGCCGGGGCGGTAGCGAGAAAGAGGAGGAAGGGGAAGCCTAACTCTTTTTTAAAAAAATTGCTTCGTGTGAGTAAAGCTTGATTTTGGCAGACTAATGCAAAACACAGACTCACAAACTAAGAATCACTCAAAACAATAATACAACGAGATAAGGAATAATATACACATTACATAACAGATAACAATTATTATAGGGTCAAATTCTATTTAACAAATACGTAAGACACCATTTGACATATATTTAGCAAGTATATAATACACATTTATGTTAATGTCAACCATGTTAAAGACCTATGAAAATAATATCTGTATGAATATAAAGAAAATAGGCACCCTGTCTGACTTTTGCTTTTGCTCTTTTATAGTTTTTTTTTTTTTTTCAGAAACAGGATTATAATGTAGTCTTTTGGTACTTTGTTTACGTACTGTTTTGGTAATTTGCTTTTCAGTTGACCCATAGAACATTTTTTTTTTCTATGTTTGTAAATAGATGTTTGCTGCAGCTCCACAAGGACTTTTCTGATCTTCCAGGTAATCAGATTTTTACAAATGAATATGTATATGTTACATACACGTTTTACAAATGAATAACTTTTGTTATGCTTCTCTTAGATGTATACATCTACACACATATGTGTGGCATTTATTTAACAACCCACATGAAGATTATGTTTCTCTGTGCGTACAGTGTGTGTGGGTACATGTATATTCTTTTTTGCTGTGTCAAAGAACTCGGGATCTTGCACATCTGCTTTACCGCTGAGCTATGCCCACAGTCCTTATTTCTCTAAAGTGAAAGCTTAACTGTGATTGTTCTTCCCTAGAAAGTTGTTCGGTTTTGTCCCCCGAATGCATTTGTTTGGTTTTGTACATTTTGGAGTTATGTATCATTTACCTGGCATTTCCATATGGGGGCCATTTGCCTAGGACATGCTGGGTGGCTCCCTTTGGAGACTTTAAACGTTTATTTCAAGTTCCTGGGTGGCTGCCTGTGTGTAGATCTTCTTTCATTTGGGAGCCAAATGAGATGGAAAGGTTCCTTCCAGGTGTCCTGCCACTCCACTCCTGTCCCTTCCCAGAAGCTGCTAGGGTTGGTTATAGGGCAGATGGTTGTTTTGGAATTGTGGGGCATGAGACTGGTCTAACTAGGACACAAAAAGCAGCTTGGAGACAAACTTGGTTTTCATTGCAGAGAATTCTCATTATTATAGCCAGTTTTTTGGTTCTTTTTTTTTTTTTTTCCTCAAATGCTTCTTTCTTTTCCAAGAATCCCTTAGACACCTGGGTTTGATTGCCCAGTAACAGCTTTGTTAACTTCTGTAAACAAAAGCATTTTGACCTGACTGGCTCAGGAAAGGGAGTGGGCTCCACACGACACAGTCTTCCCAATGTCTGAGATGGCGTATGGACGGGCTAGATATATGGATGGACTAGAAATCAGTTGTGTTTTTTTCCTCCTGTACAGACTGTATCAGAAAAGTCTGTCACTGATGACAAGAATGGAAACTGGACATACAGTTGCTCCTTGGGGCCCTTGGGGGGATTGGTGCCAAGGCAGATATCAGAGTCTAAAGATGCTCAAGTCTTGTATAGAATGACACAATATTTGGATATAACCTGCAGATATCCTCCTTTAAGGTGCTTTAATCTCTTTATTACTTATAATACCTGTGCTATAGTTTCGATCTGAAGTGTCCCCCAGAGACCCGTGTATTGGCGTCTTGGTCCTCAGGTTGGCATTATTAGGAAGTGGTAGAAATTTTAAAAGGTAGAGTCTAATAAAAAGTCAGTGTGTGTGTGTGTGTGTGTGTGTGTGTGTGTACCCTCAAAGGAAATAGTGAGACCTGGTGAGATCTCTGTCTCTCTCTTTCTCTGTCTCTCTGTCTCTGTCTCTCTCTCCCTGCCTCCTTACTGACCCAAAGCAATGGGGCCAATCAGTCATGGACTAGAATCTCCAAAAATGAACCAAAATAAAACTTGTCTTGTTATGACTTGATTTATCTCAGATGTTTGTTCTAGTGACCAGAAGCTAAATAACATGACCCGATACACTGTTAATGCTATGTAAATAGTTTTTATATTGTATTCTTTAGAAAATAATAACAAGGAAAAGGTCTGTATATGTCTAATACTGTTGTCACCATCATCGGCCTAAGTGCATAGTACATGTCAGCAGCAATATGGCATTTTTCTCTCAAAACTTTTGGATCTAAGGTTGGTTGAGGCCGTGGATGTAGAACTCACAGGTATAGAGGGCCAACTGTAATAGGTAAATGCAAATTTTAGTAGTAGTTACTAGTAATAAAGCAGATATTACTAGATTTAAAAGGAGAGGTGGGGCTGGGGATTTAGCTCAGTGGTTAGAGTGCTTGCCTTGCAAGCACAAAACCCTGAGTTCGATCCCCAGCACCAAATAAATAAATAAATAAATAAATGGAGAGATAGACTCCAATCCCAGTATTTGGGGACTTCAATGCCTGCTTTCGTCAATGGACAGATTGTCCAGGTAAAATATCATCAGAGAAGTATTAAACTGCATCATAAACCAAATGATCCTAACAGACATTTACAGAACATTTAATAACAGCTGCAGAAAACACATTCTTTTGATCAGTTATTGAAACATTCTTTAGGATAGGCCTAAAACAAGTCTCAAGTAATGTTTTTGAAAATTGATATTGTGTATTCTCTCTGACCACAATGGAATAAAATTAGAAATAAAAACAGGAGAAACTTTAAAATTGTTCAAATGTTTAGAAATTAAACAGCATTCTCCTATATGACCTTTGGGTCAATGTAGAAATCAAAAGGGAATTTAAAAAAATTTTCTTGAAACAAATGAAAGTGAAAACATAACATACCCAAACCTATGGTATATAGCAAAAATCATATGAAGGAGGATACTTAGAATAGTAAGTGCCTATGTACAAAAAAAAGAAAAAGAAAAAAGAAAACCGAAATAAACAACCTAACTATGCAACTCAAGGAACTATACAGTGTATGCAAGAAAAAACAAACCCAAAATTAGTAGAATAAAAGAAATAACAAAGACTAGAGTAGAAATAACAGAAGTAAAGACCAAAACAAGAAGAAAACCCCCAACAAGGTCAATGAAATGCAATCAGATGAAGAGTTGGTTTTTTGAAAAGATACATGTACTTGAATCGGGAATAAAATATCTCCCCCCAAAAGAAAAGCTAAGCCTGGATGACTTCACTACTAAATCTTACCAATCTTTTAAAGAACAAATGGCAATAATTCTCAAACTATTCCAAAGAGTTGAAAAAAGCAGGCCCTTCCAAACTCATTCTACATGGCTAGTGTTGCATAATCATGTAGCTGTTATCTCAGGAAAAAAACGATGGTCCAACATATGCCAAATGGAAAGTGTAATGCATTACGTTAACAAATTAAAGGGTAAAAATTGATCATATTTCTTTAGAAGAAATCTTATTTTTCTGTTACCATCTCTTCGTAGTACATAATGATCATATTCCTTACGGGGAGTTGGTACATGTATGTAACTCATTTTAATTCCTTCTTTATCCCCTTCCCCTCTCTTCCCACTGCTCTCCCTCATCTCTTGGTCTCCTTGTTTGCAAAAGTTCTATCTTGCTATTTCCTATTACTTATCTTTCATTTTGCTCTTCATTTATATTTTGGTTGTCTCATATAAGAGAAATAATGTAACATCTAAGCTTGTGCGTCTGATTTATTTCACTTAACATTATGGGCTCAAAGGTGTATCCATTTCCCTACAAATGATTCAAGTTTATCCTTTACAGCAGAGTCGTACTCCATTGTGTATAAATTTCACATTTTCTTAATCCATTCACCTATTGATAGACAGATAGAGCACTTATAGGACTTAGCTGTTGTAAATTCTGCTGCTATAAACATCAATATGCTTGTATCCTTGTAGTATGATGTAATTAACTCTTTCGGGAAGATACCTAGAAGGGGGCTAGCTGGGTCAAATGGCATTTCTAGTTTTAGTTTTTTGAGGAATCTACACACTGATTTCTGTAGTGGTTTTACTAGATATTCCCACCAACAATGTACGATAGTTTCTTTTCCGCATAGCCTCACTAGCATTTGTTATTATTTGAATTCTTAATGATAGCTATCCTTTCTAGAGTACAATGGAACCTCATTTTTGTTTTGTCTTGTTGAGACAAGGTCTTATTATGTATCCCAGCTTAGCCTGGAACTCACTGTGTAGCCCACACTGGCCTCAAACTCACTGTGATCCTCCTGCCTCAGCCTCCCAAATGCTGGGATTACAGGCCTGGACCACCATGCCCAGCTCCTCAGTGTTGTTTTCATTTCCATTTCTTTAATGGTCAGAGATGTTGAACATTTTTTCATGTATTTATTGGCCAGTTGTATTTCTTCTTCTGGGGAGTGTCTGTTCATTTCAGTTCCTTGTTTTTTGACTGGGTCTTTCATTTTGGAGATTTAATTTTTGGAGTTCTTTATATATTCTAGATATTAGTCCTCTGTTTGAGGACTAGCTGGAAAGAATTTTTTCCCATTCTGTAGGTTGTATCTTCATGATGTTAATTGTTGCCTTTGCTATGCAGAAGCATTTTAATTTGATACAATCCCATTCGTTGATCCTTAGTGTTGTTCCTTATGCTTTGGGGTTCTGTTCAGAAAGTTCTTGCTACACCTATGTTTTCAAGAGTTTTACATATTTTATCTTCAACAAATTAAATGTTTCTGTCTCAATTTGCAGGTCTTCAACCCATTTTTATTTTAGCTTAGTACATGGTGAGAGATAAGGATCTAGATTCAGTCTTCTCAGATGGACAGCCGGTTTTCCCAGCACCGTTTGTTAAAGAGGTTGTCTTTCCTCCGGCAGAGGTTTGTGGCCCTTTTGTCAAATGTCAGGTAACTGTATGTGCCTGGAGCGGTTTCTGTATCTTCTGTTCTGTTCCATCGATCCCCATGTGTTCTTTTTTGTTGTTGTTTTTGCCAGTACCATGCTGTTTATATCACTATAGCTTTGTAATATAACTTGAGGTTTGGAAACTTGTTCGTAAGTCAGCGACTTACTGTATTGTCTTCTGTACACTCCTTAATCATTTTGCTTGATTAGTCCATTATCTACTTAATTATATCTTCTGTGAGGTGGTTGAGCACCTTCTTGATCCATTTTTTAATCTTTTTTATCCTTTCAAACAATTTGGCTGTGTGGCATTTGCTTTTCTTGTGTCTGTGGATGCAGCTTCCCACTTTGCAGGAGCCAGGATGAGCTTCTAGAGTGCTTCATTCTTTTCCTTGTGTTTTGTCGATTTCTTCAACTTCTCTGTAGCTTTTCATTTTCCCTGTTGGTTCCTTCCTGATTCCCAGCAATCTACTTGTCTTATTCTCTTTGCCAAGTTGTTATTTTCCAGGTATCTGGATTCCAGATCTTAGGCTGAAGTTTGCTGATGATCACTACTCCACCATTTTCTAGTTTTTGGATCATCTTAGTTGTTACAGGAAAAAGCATTTCATAAAATTCAACATTTCTTCATCATTACTAAAAGAACTTCAGAAAATTAGGTACAGAAGGAATTTTCCGGAACACAATAAAGGGCTGCATCATACTAAGTGAGGAAAAGCTGGTATCATTTCCTCCAAGTTAGGAAACAAATAAGGAAGTCTTCTTTTACCACTCTTATTCAATATGGGATCAGCAGTCTTACCCAGAGCACCTAGACAAGGAAGAAAAATAAAAAGCATTTGTTATTATTTGATTTGTGATGATCATCATTCTTTCTGGAATAAGAAGAAATCTCAGTGTTGTCTTAATTTGTATTTCTCCAGTGGCCAACAATGTTGAGCATTTCTTCATGTACTTATTGCTCCTTTGTACTTCTGAGAAGTATTTATTCATTTCACTTCCTATTTTTTGATTATTTCTTTATATATTCTAGATATTAGCCCTTTATATAGTCTAGATATGAAGAGTAGCTGGTAACCTTTTTTTCCCATTCTGTAGGTTTTCTTTTCACTCTGTTGGCTGTTTCTTTTGCTGTGCACAAGCTTCTAAATTTGATATAATCACATTTGTTGATTCTTGGTACTGTTTCCTGTGCAACTGGGGTTCTGGTCAGAAAGTCCTTCCCTATGCCCTATAACTTCAAGAGTTTTATATATTTTATCTTCCAGTTTCTGTCTTAACATTTAGTTCTTTGATTCATTTTGATTGCACTTTAGTACACGGTGGGAGATATGGGTCTAGATCCAATCTTCTGCATGTGGATAGCCAGATTTCCCAGCATCATTTATTAACAATACTACCTTTCCTCCAGTGTATGTTTTTGGGTCCTTTGTTAAAGGACCTTTGTTAAAGATCAAATGGGTATATGTGCCTGGCGTTGTTTCTGTTTCTTCTCTTCTCCTGCATTGATCCACGTGCCTGTTTTTGTGCCACTACTATGCTAATTTTTATCACTATAGTTTTGTAATATAACTTCAAGTTTGCGATTGTGATGCCTCCCCCTTTGCTCTTGTTACCCAGGATTAATTTTGTTATTCTGAATCTCTTCCAGTTCCATACGAATTTTAGGATTGTTTTCTTTAGTTCTGTTTTGGAGTTTTGATTGGGATTGTGTTAAAACTGTATATCAATTTTGGAAGTATGATAATTTTTACTATATTGGTTCTGCCTATCCAGAAACAGGAGATATCTTTCCATTTTCTGATGTCTTCTTCAATTTCCTTTTTCAGAGTACTGTAGTTTTGTTATAGAGGTCTTTCACTTCCTTAGTTAGGTTAATTCCTAAGTACTTAATTTTTCTTAGTGCTATTGTGAATGATATTTTTCCCTAATTTCTTTCCTGAGTTCATTATTGGTGTACTGGAATGCTATTGATTTTTGTATGTTAACTTGGTATCCTGCTATGCTTCTGAATTTGCTTATTAATTCTGAGTCTTTTGGTGGATTTTTTTTTTGTGGTGGATTTCTTTTGGTGGATTAATTCTAAGTCTTTCTGGTGGTCTTTTATGTAGAGGGTCTTTTCATAATGATCATTTGACTTCTTCTTTTTCTGTACATATTCATTTTATTTCTTTTTTCTTGCCTAATTGCTCTTGCTAATGTTTTGAGAATATGTTGAACAAGAGTGGTGATAGTGACATCCTTGTCTTGCTCTCAATTGTAGAGGGAAAGCTTTTAGTTTTTCCCCATTTAATTTGATGTTGGTAGTAGGTTTCTCATGTACAGCTTTTATCAGATTGAGATACGTTCCTTTTATACCTCTTTTCTTCAGTGTTTTTATCATAAAACTTGTTGGATATTGTTGAAGGCTTTCTGCATCTATTGAAATGATCATGTGATTTATGTCCTTCCTTCTGCTTATGTGATATATTATATTTATTGATTTATGTATGTTAAATCATACTTTTATCCCTGGGATAAAGTCTACTTTGTCATGATATATGATTTTTTGATGACTGGTTGTATTCTGTTTGCCAGTATCTTGCTGAGGATTTTTACATCTATATTCATTCTCTTTATTGATTGGGTCCTTGTCTGATTTTGGAATCAGGGTGATGGTAGCTTCCAGAAGTGACTTTGATAGTACTCTTTCCTTTTCAATTTCATTAGTTTGAGGAATCCTGACATGAAATCTTATTGAATTTCACAGTGAATCCATCAGGATCTGGGCTTTTCCTAGCTGGTAGGCTTTTCATTACTACTTCAATTTCATTGCCTGTTATTGGATTATTTGAGGTTGTTAAATCTTCTTGGTTCAACTTTGGTAATTCGTATGTGTCTAGGAATCTATCCACTTTTTGTACATTCTCCAATTTATTGGCATGCTAGTTTATAAAGTAGTTGTTAATTATCCTTTTGATTTCAACAGTGTTGTAATTTTACATTTTTCATTTCTGATTGTATTGATATGGGTCTTTTCCTTTTTTTTTATTAGTGTGGCTAAGGGTTTGTCTATTTTGTTTATTCTTTTAAAGAAGCAACTTTTTGATTTATTGATGCTTCATATTGTTTTTATGGTCTTACTTTCATTGATTTCTGCTCTAATCTTCACAATTACTCTCCTTGTTACAGCTTTGGGTTTGGATGGTTCCTGTCATTCTAGGACCATGAGGTACATTGCTGGGTTATTGACTTTGGCTCACTCTGTTTTCATGTTGTGGCATTCACAGCTATAAACTTCCCTCTCAGGATTGCTTCATCGTGACCCAGAAGTTCTGGTATATTTACTGGCATTATCATTCAGTTCTAGAAACTGTCTTATTTCTTCTTTGATTTTTTTCTGTAACCTACTGCTTATTTAAGAGTATATTGTTTAGTTTCCATACACTTGCATAATTTTTGTGTTTTCTTTTGTGATTGATTTCTAGTTTCATTCCACTATAATATGATAATATGCATGGTATAATTTCAATTTTTTTATATTGACCTACATTTAGTTTATTGGCTAGTATGTTGTCTATTTTGGAAAATATTCTATTTACAACCTAAAAGAATGTATATTCTGTTGTGCAGAATGCTGTCTAGATATCTATTAAATCCATTTTGTTTTTGTTTTTGTTTTGAGACAGGGTCTCACTATGTAGTTCAGGCTGACCTTGAACTCACTATGTAGTCCAGGTTGGCCTTGAACTTGTGGCCATCACCCTGCCTCAGCCTCCCAAGTGTGGTAATTACAGACATGGAATACCATGCCTGGCTAAATCCATTTTTTTTTTCAAAGGTTTTATTCTACTCTGATATTTCTTTGTGGAGTTTTTAATCTAGTTGATCTGTATATTTGTGATAGTGGGGTATTGAGTTCCCCACTATGATTATTTTTATGTTTATATGACCTTTTATGGCCAGTGGTACTTATTTGATGAAGTTGGGTGTGCCGTTGTTCGGTGCATATATGTTAATAATTGTTGTCTCTTCCTGTTGTATTTTTCCCTTAATCAATATGTAGTGGCCTTCTGTGCCTGTTGTTATAAGTTCTGGCTTGAAGTCCACTTTGTCTGAATATAGAATAGATAAAACCTGTTTTTTTGGCAGGTTCCCATTGCATGACATACCGTTTTCCATTCCTTGATTTGACTGTATTAGGTTAAATGTGTTTTGACTGATTTGGGTTAAATGTCTTTCTTGTAAACAGCATTCTGTTGGATTTTGTTTCTTGATCCATTCTGCCAATGTATGACTTTTTTTTTTTTTTTTTTTTTTTTGTGGTGCCGGGGATCAAACTCAGGGCCTTGTGCTTGCAAGGCAAGCACTCTAACCGCTGAGCTAAATCCCCAGCCTCTATGTATGACTTTTGATTGGGGAATTGAGACTATTTACATTGAGAGTTATTACTGATAGATTTTGACTTATTCCTCTCATTGCCTCATTTTCCTGTTGTTGATTCCCTACATTTCCTTTTTACTTAACTCCTCATCCTCCCTGGTATATGTATTCCATTAGACCTTTCGTCATTTTTAGCTTCATTGTTTCCTTCTAAGTTATCCTTCAGAATTTTTTTGCAGTGCTGGTTTAGCGTCATAAATTTCATGAGGTGCTTTTTGTCATGAAAGTTTCTTATTTCTCCATCAATTTTGAAAGACAGTTTTGCAGGATATGTCAACCTGGGTTGGAAAAAAATTTTTTTTTGAGACTATGTAGTTCAGGCTGGCCTTGAACTCATGGCAGTCTTTCTGCCTCAGCCTCCCAAGTGCTGGGCTCACAGGTGTGCACCACCACGCCTGGCAAGGAAATTGTTTTCTATTAGGGCTTGAAACATTTTGTTCCAACCTCTCCTGGCCTGTAAGGTTTGTGTTGAGAAGTTTCTTGTAATTCGAATGGGCTTAGCTTTATAAATGATTCTTCGCTTTTTCTGTAACCCTTTTAAAGATTTTGTTCTTGCGTTGGACTTCTGGGATTTTGACTATGGTGTTTCATGGAGAGATTCTTTTCTGATCATGTCTATTTGGGGTTCTATATACTTCACTTTTCTGTATGTTAAATTCTTTTCCTTATTTGGAAAATAAATTTCCAAATCCTTATTTCTGTTATTATTTCAGAAAGCAGGATTTTTGTGCCATTTATGCTGTCTTCTGATTTTTCACTAATTCCAATTAATCTTAGTATTTGTTACATTATCCAGGAGATATTGGGTCTATTTTTCTTGTTCTCTTATTGTTTTTGAGGTTTCTCTCATTAATTGGTCACTGACAACTGCCTTATCTTCTAGTTCTGACACTGTTCCCATGTTTTTGTTTTTTTTTCTGCCCCCTATACTTTCAATAGAATTTTTAATTTATTGAATTTCTATTTGGAGCCCTTTATGGGCTAATTTTTTTCTGTGCTGGTCATTAGTATTTTACATCATTTTTTTTAAAATTCCGCTACCTTTTTATTAGTGTCTTCTGTAGACTTGCTGATTGCGTTGTTTATTTGACCCAATATCTTATTACTTATATTTTCTGTGAGCTTTCCAAATGCCTTATTGATCTGTTTAGTTATCTCCCTGGGTGTCATTTTGAATAATTCAGATGTGTGGCTTTTGGTTTCCTTGCCTTCATTGCCCATGCATGAGCATTGGGGGAGTTCAGAGTTTTGGAGGCATTTTATTGACTTGGCTTCTCAAGCTTGTATTTTTTTGTTTGTTTGTTTTGTTTTGAGGCTTGTGGGTTGATTGTAGTAGGAAGCTTTGTTTCTAGTGTGGAGACCTCTTTAGTTAATGTCTACTTTTCAGTGATGTCCTCTGGGCATGGCCTTTGGCCTTTGTTTCTGTCTCAGTATCCAACCACCTCTGTTTCCTTGGGATGGGATGTTGCAGCATATTTGGCCCAGTACCCCACTCCTCCAGTACTGGGCCACAGTATCGTTAGGCAGTCCACATACTGGCATCCCAAGAAAACCAATTAACAGCAACAGCTGTGTTACCTGGGCTATAATAATAAAATCATCATCAATTGTAGTGTCAAATACAAACCAAGTAGTGACTTTCTAAGGATCAATAATGTACCACCCTTAACATAGAAAGGAGGTGTAAAATTATAGTGTGAATACTAAGATGGATCAACTATTGATGTGCTATTGATCTACAGTAAATATCTGCTAAATGGAACAAGTTTGCCTCTACTAACAATAGAACAGTATTCAACAGCAATAGTGTAAAGTTAACTAGCTATCTAGAAATTCATAAAGCTTAATAGTTATACTAGTGAAGGTACGGGGGTTGGAGAACCAGAGAATGAAAAAAGCAAAATTTGAAAAATTAATCGGTGGGATATGAGAAAGAGAGAAGAGTGAAATATAGGGGGTTCTACAGAGAACAGTTGCAGGAAAGAACAAACAAGAAAAAGAAGAAGAAAGATAAACAGAGAGCAAAATAGAGAAAATAAAGATAAAGAAGAGAAAAAAGTTGTAAGGAGGGCTAAGACAAGAGAAACTAAAAGACAAAAAGAAAAAAAGGGATTAAAAACTCCAGTCCTCCAAAAACCCAGTGAAGGAAAAATAAAATAATAAAAATTAGTAAGATTAAGCCAAAGAAAATATTCCTGTGTTTTACAATAAGTGGTTTCTTTCTTTGAGCTCCAGTCCGGGAACTCAGCTGGTCACAATTTTGTCCATGTAAATTTAGGGTCTATGAGTTTTCGATGTGCCTTCTCTGTATTAGAGACCCCTGTTCATTCACCCCAGACTCTGGTTGCCATCAAGGCCAAGATGTGTCCTTGGTCCCATTGGTAGATAAGAAATACGATCTGCTCTCTGGTTCTGCTAGACATAGGCCTCAGGGCAGAGGTTCAGGTGGACGTCTGGATTTAATGACAACAGTCATGGGGTCTGGTTGCTCCTTTCCCTCCCCAGATGTTGTCCTCGTCCAAGATCACATGAGTTTGTTAGTCCTTGCCTCCGCTTCCCTATGCCAAGGGAAAGAAGACTGTAAAGCTGGCTTGGAGTTGGTGGATAGAGTTGCCCTTGCATGCAGGGGAGTGTGTGCATCCTGTGCAGGCTTGCTTGCTCATATGGTGGGGGGTGCTACCTACAAATGGATTTCTAAGGCCAGTGGAGCCACATGCATCTGACTTGATGGATGAAGGGAGAGAAGAATGAGCGGACAATCAGCTCTTCATAGCTGCAGGTCCCACATTTGTGGAGTCAATGAACTTTGATCAAAAATATATAAAATATTGAGTGTAGAGTGAACATGTACTTACTTTTTGTCATTATTTCCTAAATAATACAGTATAACAACTATTTACACAGAATCGAAAATGTATTAGTCACTATAAATAATCTAGAGATAATTTAATATATATGGGAAGGAGTGTGTAAGTTGTGTACAAAAACTACTTCATTTTATATAAAGGACTTGAGTGGCTAAGATTTTGGTGTCTGTGGGGGTCCTGGAATTTATCCCCCACGTACTAAGGGCTGACTGGAGAGTAGGAAATTTGGAAAGGGTCATAGGTGACAGGTCAAAACTTCATACAGACTTCATGTGAGTGTGTTTGGGCAAGCTCTCACATGCAAGGTGGATGCTGGCTATGTTCTTAGCAGTGGAAGAATAATTCATAAACCAGGCATCCTTCCTTTCTTACACTTTGAAAATCCCACCTTAATTGTGTGTGCCTTATGATTACAGACCATTAGAGACTATTAGCAAATGAACTATGAGATTTCAATCATAAAATGCAAGCTCTCTTGTGAAATGCAAACCTAGTTTCACATATTAATTGCTTCTAATTAAGGAGGAACATTTTAGCCAATTAGCTTTTGGAATTTAAGTGTAATCAGAAGAATTCAGAGATTTGTTGAATGCTTCCCCCACTGCAGCTATTTGCCTCTAGCACCAACACCCACTGTGCACTCATGGTGATAGCCAAATACCTATTTTGTGTGCATGGGTGGCTGTGAAGCTTGGAAGCTCTTTTGCTGTAGTAGTTGTATGCACCACAGTCACCCATTCCCTTGAAATTAAGACACAGTCCAAATGGGGTAAGATGAGGAAAGTAACAGAAAATAAGCTCATCAGATTAGTCCTGAGACCCAGGTCTTAAAAATCTGACCCGATGGCTGAGTGTGCTGGCTAATGGTAGGCAAATCCTATGGCTGCTCCAGGTTTCAAGATGGCGACCATCTCCATGGCTCACGACAAACTTACGTGGTTCCTGACAGCCATCTGTGATGCCAGACAAGGTGGGAGCTGTGAAAAAGCAAACGGATCCATTGGTAGAAAGGCCGAGCGCGCTGTCACAGTTCAGGTATGAAGAGCTGCTGGGTGGATTTTTTGACAGAGGTCTTGGTCCATCTCTTCACACTAACGCGTCTCTCTTCCTAGCTCGTCCCTCATTCTGATAGCCCTTCTTAGTTTGGGTGGTGTATACACCCTTCCAGCAGCATTTGGCTTGTTTTCCGGACATCTGACCTAGTCCTTTCTGAGGGCTAGTTGTTCTGTCTCTTAATCCGCAGCAGAAGGCCTCTTGCTCTCCTCCTTTCCTGCCCTATCTTGCTTCTCCCCTGGCTGCAAAAGAGGCTCTCAACAGGAGTCCACCTACCACTGCTGCTGATTGAACTTTGTAATTACAAAGAGGATGCTTTTGGCATCTTGACTTGGGCTGAATGTTGCAGTCCTTGTTATTATAAAATAACCAACCCACTCGTCAGAACTTGCTCATCAACTCTTCCATCCACATTTTTTTCCTTTATAAAACAGGGTATTATCTACCATTCCCCCTTCCACGAGAAAACAAGCTGTTGTCTGTCGTGTATAGACTGTGCTGTTGACAAAAGTATTTCCTGTGCTTGACTTGGCTTCACATTCCAATACCTTCAACCTCAAGTCCTGCAGATGAGGCAGATGAATCAAGATAACACTTTCCAGGAGAAAGAAATGCAAAGGGGTTGCCTCTTCCAGAACAAACTGTTCCTTACTGAAGTCTGACTCTACCATCTCTACTATGCCGATTTTCTCTATAGCACTTCAGAGGCAAAGTTTGTTCCCTTTGCCCCAAGAACGCGAATTCCTATGTGGCATGAATCAACCATAATAAAAAACACCCTGCCCTGTAGAAAGTAAGTCCATCTTGTGGCCGTGCCAAGCCCACACTTCTTTTTGTAACGCAGCCCTAGATCCCTTTGTTTTCTTGAGTTCCACTGTGTTCCTAAGAGGCCAAGATATTCTTCCAAGGCTTTTATGATGGCAGTAGTTCTGATTTCCTGGCAGGGAACCTGGGCAAAAAATGGCATCTGACGCCCTCTCTATCTTGACAGTGTGAATGATTAAGCGGTCCTGTGTTTGAGGCATGTTCTCATTATGTTCAGCCTTCACTAAAAGTAATTAAAACTTGGCAAATATTATTTTCAGATGATTAATAGACCCATCTCCACTTCTCCTTTTGGGAGGTTGGTAACCAGTTACCCAAAATGCAAACACCTGCCTTTACATCCGCATCGCCGCTGCCTGAGCGGCCCTCAGCTTTCCTGAGCTGTGGCACAGTCTGTTGTGCCAAAGTGGGGTGGGGAGCACTGAAGACTAACTGAAGTCCTGAGTAAAAGTAGTGCATTTAGGGACACGAGTCCAATTAAAAATTCTCCCAGGCCAGGCCAACATGATTAGAAATTAAGTTAGCTTATTTAGCTGTGTCTCACTTACTAAAAAATATAAAACTTGATGGTGACAAATGGTCATTTTGGTGGTAGAAAACAAATATCAAAGAACGCTTTCAATTTGAATTCCGATTAATGAATACATACTGATCATATTCAGATTTGGGGAGTACATATTCCCCACAATGTGAATGAACCAAATTAGCATTATGTACCAGATTCACCACTGTAGGATTTAAGAGTAGACTGCTGACTATCAGAGAGGTAAGATGAGGCTGTAAGACATAAACCTGTTTAAGAATGTATTATTGATTCCTTGGTTGGGGTTTACTGTATTTCCTCAAATGCCTCCAAGGAAGGGTGTTAAAGTCTTCCCCCAGCAACCCTGGTGTTTTGTATGAGGGCCCTTTTCGCCTTGTAGAGGGGGACTCATGGCTAAGAGGTCCAGAGTGGGCAATGGAACAACTCAATATGGCAGGCCTGGGAAGAGACTGTTCCCAGGCTCTCATCCAACTATGATTTCTCTCAACTTTCGCAGACATTTGTCACCTTTAATTCACAGATGACACAAACTTCTGAGGTTTCAAGGGGAGACTGTCAAGCAGGAGGGGCTGGGATGGACCCTCACCCTTCTGTTAGCTCACAGCCCAAACCCTCTGGCTCCCAGCTGTGGCAGGGCACTAAAAAGGGAATTCCCCTCCCCAGACTTCCAGATACAAATGCAGAGTTCACAGGTCTCGACTCTTTCCCACAGAGGAACATGTGTTTCTGTGGAAAGACCACACAGAAGAGTCAGGATCTCTCTGTTGTTTCCAGAATCTGGCCTGCATTGGCAGTACAGCCCGAGTCAAATTAGAGAACCATGGCCACATTTGGCTGAAAGGAATTTAGAGATGGCCTTGCTGGTGCGGCAGGACTGCCAGGACGGCTCGTTAAAGCAGATTCCTGGGCCTCACTCCCAGAGACTGATTTAGTAGGTTTGGGGCAGCACTGAAGATTCTGGCTTTTCTAGCAAGCTTCCAAGGCGTGCTGATTCATGGACCACACTTGAGTCTTAAGATGGATTGGCAGGCTTCTGCTTACTAGTGAGTATTTCAGGGCCTGCAGGACAATCAGCTTGTGTTGCGATGACACAATTCTGCCATTATAGCGTGAAAGCATCCATGGACAACGTGAAGGTAAATGGACGTCTGTCTTTCGACAAGGTGGCTGTGGGTGGTTGGCTGCTCTCTGTAGGACTTACTACCTGCTTACAGTAATTTGGGGGGGTCTCAGGTTCTTCCCCCATTCCTTGCTTACAGCTGAATATTGAGAATGATATTTTTGTTATTTTTCTCCATTCTATGATGAAATCCAATCGATTAAACACTCAGCAAAAACACCCCTTCTATCAAGTTCAATCAGTCCTCATTATTTGCTGTATCATTCTGAATTATAAGAGACAGGACCAAAGGGACAATGTAGGGACTCTCTTGGTGTATAAAGATCACGGAACTGTTCGAATTAGTACAAAAACTATTTAACAAAGTTCTCAAGATGAAACTAGAAAATATATGATGGCTTGGAAAAACTGCCTTTGTAAAGTATTTTAAGGAAAAAAACCAATCTGTGAACAAAGACATACCCAAGAAGTTATATTATTTTTTATTCATGTTAGAATTTCTATCAGTGTTTGAACATTAATATTTAGAGAGTTTGTACATTTTCACCTTCCAAGGTATAAAATGAGAACCATACTAGGTCACAAATGGTAACTAATAAACATTTCACAATCACATGAGTACCCACTTGCGCTCACTCTCTTAACACTGTTAGACATTTTTATTTTCCTTGCTGTAATTTACAGTGAAGTGTCCCCACTTGTGTCTCAGCAAAGTTCCAGACATTATGGATTCATCACATATAAATTCTTTAAAAATATACTTCTGTCAAAAGACTTGATGACTACTATGTACACTACAAAAATAAATTTTCATATAAATAAATTATATGGCATACTTTTATCTTTGTAATTGAAATGACACAAACTCATCTCCACCCAAATTGGCAGACAACAAGACCCAGTTTGAGTATTTCCTTTAAACTCCTTACACTAAAACCTACCATGAGTCCTTAATGTAAATGTTATATACTCTGAACTATTTAACATTAGTAAGCACTCTATACAAATAAAAATTCTGTTCCAAAGTCAAACATAGCTGTAATAGTGTTTCCAATAGAAATAAAATCCCTGCATTTTTTGTTACAAACTGGCATGACAATACTGTAGGAAAACATTATGATACAAAATTATAAATATCAGCAAAGATTTTTTTTTTAAAATTAAAACATCCAAATGAACAAACAAGACAGACAAAATAAATCTACAAAGGAGAATGAAGAGAGGAGAGAGAGAGAGGAGAGAGGGAGAGAGAGAGAGAGAGAGAGAGAGAGAGAGAGAGAGAAAGAAAGGGAGAGGTTCTAGTTTCCCACCAGCCTGAGCCCGCCCTTGGCCACTGGGACTCATGCAAAGTTCTGTGCTGTACAGAAACCCAGGGGGCTCACAGGCTCAGTGTAGGACAGGAGGGGCGCGCCAGGAGCTGCAGGCCAGCCTACTTCAGAACTCCGCACCTCTCCCTTCAACTCAGGAGGCCGAGTTTCTGAGCAGAGCCCGTCATGCTGGCAGACAGTGTGGCTGACAGGAAGGCACCGAGACAGTAGCAGCTGGGTGGCCAAGGTCCCAGCATATTCACACACACACCTGGCAGCCACAGGTGGCTTCCAATGAGTACCTTACAGTGTCGGGGTGAGTTTTAGGGTCTGAGGTCGCTAAACTGCTGGTACCACCGGGGCCATTTGCCTTTCTCCTAAGACTCCTTGTAGCTGCCACGGAACGCTCCTCACAGTGGCTGCGGCTCTGGTGGGCACGGGGTTTCCTCTGGGACAAGCTGGTAGCGCATGTGCTGCTTTCTGGCTACAGAGGTTAGGGACCCCAGGCCGCAGAGCAAGAGAACAAAATCCACACAGAAGCAAACCTTTCAAAAAATCATATCTGGGAGAAAAATCTGCCTCCACCTACATTCTTCCATGGGGTGTATGCAGCAAGTGGCTTCCTACTCTTCAATAAATGTCACAGTGAAAGAACACAGAGAGGGGAGGGAGACCGAGTTTGACCTGTTCGGGAAGCACACACCTGACACAGACACAACGAGAAGAATCCTTGGAAGCTCATAGCCCACAGAACTTCTGACTCTGTGTCACTACACCGGAAGCTCACTATTCATGTTTCAGAGAAGACGTGAACGGATCCAGGAAGCCCTAACCAGCTGTTCGATTTAGGAAGAAAGGAGTTTACATTGGAGGGACTCAGCCCACACCTCTGGGCTCACTGTGGGCCAAGAAAGAACTCAGCAAGTTTTTCTACCTATAGCAAAGCCATGGTGTGCGCGCGCGCGCGTGTGTGTGAGTCAAGAAAGGGGCACAAAACTATCCACTTTCCTAGTGTGTATGTCATGGCCCAGCAAGGACTCCCAACTCGGCATGTTCCCTAATTCTTGACCACCAAGGAGGACTCTCAGCTCTACACCCTGAGATTCCAACACCATCACAAGGATGCATGTGAAGGAACTTATTTTCTCTGAAGCACAAATTGGGGTGTCTGGAGGGCAAGTGATGACCTTCAGAGACACCACACACAGGAAGTGAGTCTACTTGCTGGTGGACCATTTCCAGAAAAAAGGGGCAGGCCGTTGGGGCTAGCCCTCCCAGAGCGCAAAGCCACCAAAACATCCTGATTCTTTCAGCCCAGTGGGGTCAGAGTCTGCTAGGGTAAGAGACAGCAAGAAAAACAAACAAGACAAACAAAAAAAAAATGTTGCAGTACAGTACACTGGGAAATCACACGAGTTCACACACACAGCCAAACCAGAAAACCACATATACTATCCCCAGAGAAGCCACCGGGATTAACCTGCTTTCTTCATCTCTGCTCATTAAACAACAACAACAAAATGATCACGCATAGCGTGTTTTGAAAGTTAACAGTAACATTTCATACTACCACAGGGTTGTGATATGCAAATTTAAAATATTTTAACAGAAACTTTACAAAATAATCCTATTACATAAGCAATATTTGCATAGAATTATACAGGTAAATTATACAATATTTAAGCAGCAGCAACACATGCTGGAGATTTCAGACTAAGTTAAGCTTGGTTGTGGCACAGAGCCCAATGAATGCAGACAGGGAGAGGCCCCTCTTCCTCCCCGCTCCGGGGCTGGAGATGGGAGGCCAGGCCGTGCTACTTTACACCCTTCCCTCCTATATTACACGTGTGTACATCTCTTAAATATTTATAGAAATATTTAACAAAATAATACAGTCGGTTACAGTAACAGTGAACTGTTCTTCTGGGCGGCACATCTTGTCCATAACTCCAAGCAGTTCTCTTCAAGCAGTTCTGGAAAGAGGTGGGGG